>BGPR01002535.1:23913-172883 GCA_013235015.1 Araneus ventricosus | reverse complement strand
AAATAACTTTTTAAAAACAAACGATCTACGCTACATTGTTTTCTTTCAACTAACTTGTTTAGTTCTTTAATTTTTTAAACATTTTCTCTATATAGATTTTGTCCTTGGAATTTTATTTGGTCCTTGCCCACCATGTGATATTTTAGACATATTTTACATCCGATACATTTTAAAACTTCCATTTTTTATCTCTTTTCATCGTCCATCTATCCATTTTTGGCAACATGATTTTATCTTTTCATATGAAACTATGAATTTCAAATTTATTTTAGAATTTTATCTACCTCTTTTAATATGACACCATATATTTTATCACCTTGATCCTGCTTATCTACCATACGTTTGGCGCAGTTTAGCCAAAAATGGCTCTTGCGCCATTACACCCCAACCAACCAACCAACCATCTTCAAAATTTAGGTATAGAACCTGGAGAATATACGTTACATGATTTGAAGTGTCTCGACAAAGAAAAACTTTTGAGGGCAAAATATGCCTTTTCCCAACAATCAAAAGAAAGAAGGAAGGCAAAACTGTATAAAAGAAAAAGAGAAGAAGAGAAGAACAAAACTAATGCACAAATTGCTGGCTATGCGGCAGGGATGTTTTAATAAGGTAAGATTTATTTCTTTTATTTTTAAAACTGTATAAACATTTTTCTCAAACTGTATAACATATACTCTTTAAATTTTTACCACCTTTTTCTATATGTATAAATGTATATACTAAGCAAACTTTTCTCTATTATATCAAAAATATTTCTGCTGATCGCGTGTAATTAATGTAAGAAGTTTGCTCAGTATAAAGATAAATAACTGCGTAAACTGTATAAATAAATTAAAAGTTGTATATGCAGTAGATCATTAGAAAATGTGCATTAATTTATTCAACGTTATAGTATGGAGGTTGTATGTTGTTTTGAGGGCAAAATATGTCTTTTTCTCAGTAATTAATAGGAAGGAGGGTTAAAATAGTTATATAAAACAAAGATGGAAGTTAAAGGTTTAAAAAAATGCATAGATTGCACTCTAGTATGCTGGAATCTTTTGATGAGGCAATGTTTTTACCTTTAACTTGAATTATCTCAAAATGGTATTTTTGAAACTGCATGTACCTTTTTCTCAAATTCTATTGCATGTAGGCTTTTGAAATTTTTACCACACATGCCTTTCATATAAATGTATATACTGAGCGGATTTGCTTCTATTATTTCAAAAATATTTCTTAATATTGCTGATTGCGTGTAAGAAAACGACAATTTTTGACTAATTCATCGTGATATACAGTTAAAATTTAAAAAAAAAACCCAAGCTATATTAGTGTTAGAAATCCGCTCAGTATAAAGATAAATGTGCACCTAAACTGTATAAAAAATTTCAAACATGTATCTATTATACATTGTGAGAAAAAGGTACTTAAAAATGGCCAATTTAACATTAGCGGTATAGGGGGTACCGACTCCCCTTAAAGTCTATTGAGTCTTTCTACTACGCCGTTACCCTGGGGTGAATATGACAAGCTCTGCTTCTTTGAAATCCCTAAAATATCATAAATTTCCTGCATTGCTGCAGAAATGAAATTCGAGCCTCTGTCTGAATATAAAACTTTCATTATCCCATGACGTGATATGAAATCTAATAAAACTTTAACAATTGTGGAACTCTGGATGTCTTTAACAGGATATACCTCAGGGTATCTTGTAAAATAGTCAGTCATTACAATCAAATATTTGTTACCTTCCATTGATGTAACAAAAGGACCCACGGCATCAAAAGACACCTTTTCAATGGGTAATTTGGAGTAGAAATCTTTTGGACTGGTGCTTTCTTATTTTTCGAGTATCCCCGACGTGAAATACACGTATGGCAAGATGCAACATAATTCTTAACTACCTTATAGAAATTTTGCCAATAGAATTTCTCTTTTATTCTCTTTAAAGTTCTTGAAAATCCAGCATGTGCCACAGTTTTTGAATCATGGCAAGAATTTAATACCATAGCAATTAGAGTTTTTGACACTAGAAATTTTGCCTTTTCACAATGTCTGTTCGCCCATCCCTGTATAAAAATTTTGGAGATTTAGGCGCGAAAATGAATCCTGAATCTAATTTTGATTTGATATTTTTACAAAAATCGTCTTGTTGCTGTTGTTCAATAATTTTAGTCGTGGGAATAGTTTATCTCTGTGATCAAAAATTGGAACTCAATCGCATGCATTTCTTTAACTAGTTCTTTTCTCTCACCCTTGTTTACTCTATAAGCAGCTCTTGACAGATAGTCTGCCATTAAATTTAGTCGACCAGGTTTGTGCACTATTGCATTCATACTGCTGTGGGGTCAAAAGCCATCTAGAGATTCGTGATGTGGGATCTTTAAATTTTTTTATTTTTGAAAGGCTTTGTTGATCTGAATATAGTAGAAATTTTGTCCCATATACATAATTTTTAAATTGGGTGATTCCAAAAAGAACCCCTAAGCATTCTTTTTCCACCGTGGAATATTTAACCTCTGTTGGTCCGAGTTTTCGAGAAGCGAATGCTACAGGGTGTTTAAATCCCTCACCATCTGATTGTTCTAAAATAGCCCCCAGCGCGTAATTACTTGCGTCTGTGGATATTGAAAATTCCCTTGTGAAATAGGAAGTCTTAAACATGGCTCTAAAGCCAAACAATTCCTTAAAGTTTCAAATGCCAATTGCTCTGACTGACCATACAAATTTTGTATCCTCCCTCGTTAACCTAGCCCCTCAGGGGCACATCTTCTCTAGATGTGACGGGATTCACGACCCCGAGGTTCCCTAGTGTCTATTTCTCCTTCCGCTTATTTCTCCCCTTGAGTTTTTTGCTATTTTCTTCTTTCCCTCGAGGGTAGGCGAGGGAGCTCTCCATGAGAAGCATTTGCCGCTCTGTTTGCTTCTTGCTTCTCATGGACAGCAATATACCCCCACGTGTTGGCCGCGCGTGGCATCCCATTAGGCGGGTGGTACATTTCGGTCCCCGGTGTATCAATCGGCTGGTATCCCAGCCACTTGGCTGGTCTGCTCAAGGGGATCAAGCGAAAGAGTCATTCTCTGGGGCTTGGCGTTAAGGGTGATCAACGTTCCTGGAGGTGACTCTGAGCGTATAGGTTCCGATTTGCGCCAACGTAAGTGCCGAGGCTGGGAATGTCCAGAGCCGGTAACTGCCTTTCCTTGTTGGGCTCGGTCGTGGGCGGCGCCGTCGGGGCCTGAACATCCAATGTCTCTTGTATGGGAAAGGAAAAAAAAATCTCCCTTCAGTGGGCAGCTTTAGACCTCAATTGTGCTTTATGGATTAAAATTTGTGTTTAGATCTTATCATGAGTTTGGCGCAGCTTGGCCAATCTTGGCCCTTGTGCCATAAAAAACCAATCAATCAGTGGGCAGCATATTGATAATATGAAACACGTTGATACACCATTAGATACTTTCTTCATTTTAAAACGAATTACAACAACGAATGAGTTCTTTCATACAGTTTCGCTCTTTCTTGTCGAAAGAGAAGTAACTGCACATCTGGGCATCACAAAATCTACACGAAAACTTCGTTCCGGGGACTTGCTTATAGAGGTCGTAACTCGTAAGCAAGCCTCTAGACAACATCCCTGTGGCTGTTAGTGCACATGCGACTCTGAACTCCTCTAAGGGTGTTGTATCTTGTGGAGAACTGTTGAATGTCCCGATAGAGGGAATTCTTAAGGGATTTCAACCACAAGGAGTTACCCAGGTGCACCGTATCAAAATCAGGAAGAATGAACAACTTATAGACACGAAACATCTAATTCTTACTTTTCACTCCCCAAGGATACCAGAGTCTGTTAGAGCAGGGTACATAAAGTTGAAAGTTAGGCCTTATATTCCTAACCCTCTGCGATGCTTTAAATGTCAGCGTTTTGGCCATTCCAAAGCTTCCTGCCGCGGGACCCTAACTTGCGCCCGTTGTGCAGGAGCAGGTCACGACAGCTCCAATTGTACAGAATCTGCAAAATGTGTAAATTGCAAGGGTTCGCACACTTCCTTCTCCCGCTTATGTTCTGCGTGGAAATTTGAAAAGGAAGTAATTTCTGAAAAAGTCAAAAAAGATATTTCGTTTCTCGAAGCCCGACGACTTGTTAAGTCTCGCACACCTGCTCCTGGAACCAGCTATGCTAGTGCAGTGAGGAAAAAACCCGAGACTACAAGTCCTCGAATCCTCCCTCCAATCTTACCTTCTGTTCCCTTTAAAGCATCCTATACACCTTCCGAAATCTGTCCCAGATCTATTGATCCTGTTTTAAAACTCTCTTTAACCGATACTTGTAATGAAGCAGTTTCATTTCAATTCAATGTTCCGGAAAGTAAAAAAACTCCACCTGACTTCTCCGATTTCAAAACTGTCACCAATCGGAAAAAATTCAAAAAAGATTCTCAGGTTAATCAGGATAGCATAACTGTTGACAAAGTTTCTCAATCTTACAAACCCCCACAACTTACAGATAAAGAACATAGCGAAGCCTCAAATTTTGTCACAAACACAGTAATAAATATTACGGTCACCAAAATTGGTATTAAATCTGTTCATGTTTGTTCTATTGGCCCGTGCCAGACCTTATGGTTGCTTTCCCTCCAGGGAAAGCCAAAGTTTTACAATCTCTGGAATCGGATGCTGATGCCGAGATGAGCTCTTCTAGCGCATTGGAAGGCGACACCCTTGAATATGATATGTCAGAAGATCTCGAGGACACACCTGAAAATGTATGTCCTACAACTCCGTCTCCACCCTCTACTGCACGGAAGCGGTAGTTTTTTTTCAATTTTTACCCAGTTCTTGCACAAATGCTTTTGTTACCGCTTTTTTTTGTTTTGCTACAGTAATTTTTTTTTTGTTTTTATTACTGAAAAAATTGCGCTGTTTTTTTTAACTCTTTACTCGGTTTGACGTCTTTTATCTTGTCTATAAACTTTACCTCGTTTTTCACTTTTATATTGTTTGATTTTAATTACTTTTATATCATGCGAAAGTGATATTCTTGTAGTCCTTTAAGCACCTTTTCAATGACACCCTGTCCCTGTTTATCTATTATGGCTCTTGTGCCATTAAACCACAAACAACAACCAACAACCCTGTTTATCTATCATATGTTTGGCGCAGTTTAGCCAAAAATGGCTCTTGCGCCATTAAAACCAAAACAACCCTCGTTAACCTAGTTAAAGGTAAAGCAGTTTTGGAATAATTGGGTATAAAACGTCTATAAAATCCAGTGAGGCCTAGAAACGATCTAACTTGTTTTTTTGTTTGTGGAGGCAAAGCTTTTTTTTATCGAGTCTAAATTATTGGTATCACGAAAGACAACCCTTTCTTTGACCATGTGCCCCAGGTACGTTATTTGTTTCTGCATAAAGGAACATTTATTCGGTTTTGACTTTTTAAGTTCGCGGTCATGAATGTCTGAAACACAATCTCTAATCTCTCCAGGTGTTCCTGTACAGTCTTGGACGCTATAAAACGTAGTCGATGTAACAGGACACCTGTAGTTCTGATAAACCAGCTAAAACAATGCTCATTAATCTTTGAAAACTAGAGCTCGCATTTTTAAGGCCAAAAGGCATACGTTTAAATTCAAAAAGTCCAAATTCTGTCGATATGCCTGTTAGATGAGCAAAAGAGGGATGCATTTTCATTTGATGGAACCCTGAGGTTAAGCCCATCGATGTAAAATATTTGGCCCCGCTCAGCATATCAACCATTTCAGTGAGGTTTAGGAGTGGAAAATTGTCGGGAATTGTTTTTTCGTTAATTTTTTTCAAGTCGGCCACCAGTCGGTATGACCGTCTGCCTTTTTTACCAACATAACCGGCGCGCTGTATGCTGTTTTAGAGGGCTGAATTTTTCCAGCATCCAATAATTGATTTATTTGATTCTTCATTTCTGATTTTAGAGTGTAAGGTTCTCTATATGGTTTTTGCCTAACAGGAATGTTATCGGAGAGATGAATTTCATGTTGGACGCTGTCACATGCCCCTAAATCTGAGATTGATTGAGCAAAAACCGATTTATATTTATCTTAATTGTTCAACAGGTTTGTTTTTTCTTCGTTCCTAAGGTGCTTTAAACTTCTCAGTTAATTTTCTTTTCCTTATCACTATCTACTACGTTTACATATTCATCATATTGTTGTTGAATTACAGGCTCAACATCTGCCAAAATCATGTTTTTGTTTAAATGTAATGGATCGTCAGTTATGTTCCAAATTAAAGCCAAACAAAGGTTCCCATCCTCAATTTTTGATATCGACCTAGCAAATAAATATGTTTTAGAGTTTCTCTTCCTTTCCAACAAAACAATTTGATCATTACAAAGACGCTTGTTTTCATCATCAATTTTTAGTTTCATGTATTTCTTTTTTTTAGGAGGAATAGTACTACCTTTCTGAACTCTCGCGGTTAATTTCGTAAATTTTCCAGTTGCGCCATCATTACATTCCAGATTGTTCATTACACTAATTTTCCCCTTACTTTTAATTTTCACCCGAATTTCCCATTGAATCGTCATTAATTTCTAATTTGTTAATTTCAATATTTTCCCCTTTACTTTCAATATCATATCCGTAATTTCCATACCTGTGCTATGGTCTACCCTAACAAAATTCCACCCTGCCTCAGCTTGTTAATTCTTTACCAAATTTTTTTCACAATTAACTGTAAATGTATGAAAGTTTAAAAACTTCAAACCCAAAATAACATCAAATGAAGGGGATAATTCTGCCTCAGCCAACACAAAATGTCCCGAAAAACTTGAGTTTTTAATTCCTACTGTGGTCTTAATGACTAGCTTTGTAGTTACAGAAACATTTGACAAAGTCTTTAAATTTATGGGAGGAGCCTCAATAATTTCAAAATTGACCATCTTTCTCAACACCACTTCTGAATTAAGTTCATCGTTGCTCCCGTATGCATTACATTTTACTCCCCCTATTTCAACACTTATAACTGGAAGATTACATGATGAAAAGATATTCTGATTATTTACTGGATCGACATGGGCCACCGTGGAAACTACTGATCCAAAGTTAGTTCCGCCCTCGTATTTGTTTTTTGGATTTGCTCCCTCATTTGATTGCTCGTTTCTCCCATCATATCTATTTTTGAAATTGTTTTCCCTATTCCATGGTCTTTCTCCAAAATTTCTGTCACGATTCTCTGCCATTCGTTGGCGGCAATCTTTAAGTGCCCCATTCTATTGCAATGAAAACACCTCGCAGGAGGTCTGATATTACTAGCACTGCTTCCTTCGTTAAAACTCTTACTTTCCCTCGTCTCTTATTTCTGAATTTTATCCATCCTATCATTTAATCTTTCTAGCTGCTTACAGACTAATTCTAAGATTTTAGTGATTGTCTCTCTACTTGTTTGCACTGCCTCTATTACTTTAAGCGGGTTCTCTACCCTCGAGTCTAAAACGTTAATGTTTGGCGTAAGCATGGCCTGGGCCAGCTCAGTTCTGTCACCTAGCTCAACTGCTGTCACGAAATCCTTGGGATCTTCAATTAGCATTTGCGCTTTCAAATTTGGCTGAAGGCCTGCAAGAAATTGCGAAAGGACCATCTTGTCTTTTAGCTGTTTTGACATTTCCCCTCTTTCTACCGTTTTTTCACCAAAGCTGTTTTGCGTGAGTCCCTCTATTCTCGAGGCAAAATCCCTAACTCTGAAAACTGAGAGAACTGAGTAAAGCATGACGCAAAATTGTCCCTTTTCTGAAACTGGTTTAGAAATTTTTCTTTCAGTTTGTCGTAGTCCAAAACCTGCCCCGCTAAAGAGGCCTGAAAAAAGCTACGGGCTCTACCCTCCAGTTTAAGTTTTGTAATTATAACCAGCTAACCTTTTGACCAAAGACCAATGGAGCAGTTTCTTCCACTGTCCTGAAAAATTCAGGAGCGTTGGGACCACTTAAATTCTTAATGGATGAAAGGAGTGAGGGATTCCTCAAAGCTTCTCCTTCATCAGCCATGTTTGAAAGAAAAGAAATTTTGCCCGCTCTATTCCGAAATAGAGGATAATTACAAGACACACTTAGTCTCTAGGCACATTACACAAGTTAGCAATTAAAGTTATCAACACTTATCCTAAAATAGTCAAAAACATTTCATAAAACAATACCAACGTTCATCCACATTCATCTTAAAATTTTCAAAAGTATATGATAAAACACACAAACAACAACAACATATGGCACATACAGATCCGAGGTTAAAAATAGACGGCACCAATTTTTTTGTCGTGACTTTACTTTTAATTTTTTTAACTTTAAAATTAAATTTATTGCTCTCAATAGATCAAGAGTGATTATTCAGTGAGTACAACATTAAATCCAATCTTAAATCATATCTCTTTAACAAATTCATTCCTATGAATGAATCAATTATACACAATTTCAATCACCAAAAGTCTAGAGCTAAAATATCAATCTCAAAGTATTATAGTGCGTTGTGTTAATACAATAACCTCAGGAATTTTATTACAACCAAACACTCGGATTACATTTGAATTTGATTCACGTGTGAAGAAACAACACAGCAAGTTAATAGTAAATAAAACATTAGATTTATTAAGAGTTAGATTTACTTTGATTACACCTTTAAAAGGATAAATATTGCACAAGTTACTATTTCATAAATTTGATACATGAATGGAATGAAATTTCGGAGGGCGCCCAACCGCTATGAAAAATGGTTAAATCTCCAATACCGAAAACAAATACACAAGATGAAGTGTGAGCCACGGAAATTATATCCTACAAATCCTCTCCTGCCATCGACTACTTCTTATTTTATCTCTACCTAACTTCCAAGGTTTGTCTTACAAAATTCTCAACGTCTCACCATTCGTTTATATAATTCTGTATGAATAGTTAACTCAACAATTAACAACTAAACAATTAACCTTTAACCTAGAACATCAATAATAGAGATTTGAAGTAAAATAATCCACCCATTAATGATCTTAGTTATATCCCAAAATTTACTCACGCGACTCAGACCCCATATAATGTTAAATCAAATACATTTCTCAGGTTAAATAAAAAATAACACAATAAAAAAAAGAAACATCTTGATTAACTTAAGAATAACATTCATCATCGTTCTCTTACATTTCCTGTCTGAAATAGTCCCCCTTAACCCATAACAAAGAGATTATTCTCCCGACCTAATCTTTCGTATATGTAGCTCAATTAATATAAAAAAAAAGTCATCAAAACGATAATTACTAAAAGAATAAAAGGTCACTTATCTTGTGGCTGTCAACCGCCTCTTTCTCACACATTGACACGCATCGGAAGTCTGAGCGTCAGGGGTGCTCCGGACTTTAACTCATAGAAGATGTTCTTCCTCGGACACTCGGGACGTCCAGAGAAACAACTCCTGATATTCCATCGCTTCTCGCGGTCCGCCGGAGGTGAAATTAGTCCTCAAACATCCTGGTAGGATTTCTCACAGCACCACAACTATGCCGACTCCTGGTCTAGAATTTGGCGGTTCACAAAAAATGTTCCACGGAAAGAACCATTCACAAGAAAATAATTATGCAACATCCATTACTCTGATATATCATTATCATTCGAATCATCATTGCAAATATCATTTTCATTTAAATTCAGATCATTGCATCGCTGACATTGTTAGAGTTTTGACAATTACTTTCCCAAAAACAAAATTCAGAGCAAAAAGATTTTTTTAATTTGATTTTTTTGATGAACATGGAAGTTTTAACACAAGCACAAGAGATGTGTTTTTGCAAAAAATCTGGTGCAATGGGCATATTACTCCACTGGACAGAAATATTGTTATCGCATATAACCCATCCATGTGCAGATAGGCTAGGGGCATTGACATAGTTCTCTACTCACCTACGATGGATATTAGCTTGTTAATTACTTCTTTTTATATGTAACAGTAGGAATCAAAGTTTAGAGGCAATGTTGCATCAATTCTGAATTTTAATTTGAATATCTTGTACCGCACATCATTAATCTGGTCAATACTTGAATAACCATATAAATCGCAAACAAGAATTTCAAGATTATTTATCAAAGAAGTTAATTCCCAGGAAGAACCAAGATCCTGAAACACTTTGCTATAAATAAGATTGGATTGCATAATTTTTAAAGGTTTAATATCCTCTTGCCTTTGAAAGCACTACAGGTATCGCAACCAGTAAAAATGTGCAGACCTACGAGAGCCGAGCAAAAATCTCTTCCCAATATTTGGGCTATATGCGTAATATTTTTTTATTTGAAAAGAATGATTTGTGCCTATTATTAAATATAAGTCAACGGAGAATTTGACACTCACTTCTAAAGAAAGTATGAACACATCTGTGTCCAGACTTTTAATAAATACTGCAGGAAAAGATTTTGATGAATAATAAGCGTCTAAAAGGAGCCTAATGTCAGCTTCTTCATAGTCATTCATTAATTCTGGAATTTCTTTGACAATAATATTTTCATCTTTAGGTATTGTTGAGTGGCAAACTTTACCATGTGAAAAATATATCGCCACAGTTTTGAAATTGGCAGGTTCATAAGTGATCCACTATTCATAAATGAAATTTGCCAAAACTTTTTTATTGCGTCCATTTGCAAGGAATTCTTTAAACTGTTCTGGTATCTTCTGATGTGCATTATTGATACTTATTACAGCTTCACTTCTACGTTCTCTATCGCTATTTTTTATACTTATGATAGGATACGTGTCAGTGACAAAATGGACAGTTTTACACTTCTATATTTTGCAAACTTTGATAAAAAGAGGTATATTTTTTCATTTGTTGAAATACCGTCATTCCATCAGAAATTATATTGCTATCGCTTGGCAAATTATTTATAATGATATCACTATCTGCGAATCCCAATATTCCACTAATCAATGTTGACTTGCTATTTTTCACAATTGATCCATCAGTGTTAGCTATGGCTAGTGGAAACGTATTTAAATTATAATTCATAATTATTTTCATATCTAAAGTTGTTGACTGTCCCAGAACAATTATACGTGCTAAGTCTATGGAATTTTTGAAATTTTTCTGGTTAACTTGTTCCTTGGAAAGAGTTTTTGTAGCAATACTGGAAAATGTCAAAAGTTTTTGTTTTTTATTGGCGAATATATATCTATACTATTGCCTTCTAGAAGACGTTCTTTGCAATACTTCTCGTAGTTCAATTGCATTTCAGCAAGTCCAATATCATATTCAAGAACAGCTGAGTGAAAAATGCAGTGGTCTAATCCGTTAAAAATGTTTATAATGCGAGTTGATCCAGTTGCATGTCTCACAGCCATGGTTAATGATAAATGTTTTGGAGTCTGTTTTCGACCTGCAGCCGATATATATATATATATATAAAATCCTGGGCAGCTGAGGAAATCTTACATTTCATTTTTTTTGAAGTGTTAACAAATGTATCTGTTACCAATTCGTCAGTTTCTCCCACAGCCCACGCGAAAAAGTTAAATAATAAGAGATGGAATCATTTCTTCGATATTCGCTTTATTCAAATCTTCAGCAGTTGGTGGCCATTTACATTGAAGTACTGGGGAATTTTTCAAAATATTGCTTAAAATGAAAGCGGCTTTATAAAGGATTGCCTTCGATTCACTGTCGTAATTGGCTGGAAATTTTGTTGGCAGTTCAGTGGTATTTAATGATCTCATTTGCAGTATTTAATGATCCACACCAGACGCCCGCGCCATACAGCAGGGCTTTTTCAACAACCACAAAATACCATGTTTTTAAAATATGTTTCTATACTAAAATCAGATTGAACGATACAGTTAAAAGTTTGTATAAGCTTAAATATTTTTGAGTGGAAAGTCATAATATGCGCGGTCCACGTCAACCTGTTATCAATATTAATACCTAAGTATTTCAGGCTGTTACTAACTTTTATTCCTTTATTGTTGGTTTGAAGCAGGGAGATCTGTTTAAAACGGCTTGACCCGTCCTCTGGCGATTTAACAAGTTTTCCATAATCTTCTCTAATATTCCATTTGTTTCCAACTTGCGTCTTGTTCTGTCAGTGGAAACTAGCGCCAGGTCATCTGCGAACGCTTGTACTAGAAACTTTTCGCTATTTAAATTCGATATTGGATTAATGCAAATATTCCAAAGGCACGGGAAGATAACAGGAACTCTGAGGACAACCCTTGGTGCAAACTCTCAATCCTGGTTAGGCCATCGTCGAAAACAACTTTCCTGTCAACCAAGTAATGAAATATAAAGTTTCTAAAACATTTGACAATGCCATAGAAGTCAAGTGTCCTAAAATAACCGACCAGTCTAAGCTATCGAAGGCCGATTTAATATCAAGAGAGTAAAAAAGCACTATGCTGGGTTTCTCTGTTTTCCTTTAATCTTGTTACTACGTTGTTAATAGCCCTTTCACAGCTTTTACTCTCCCTAAATCCAAATTGATTGTCGTGAATGGTATTGAGTTCGACAAGATGCTTGTTAAATCTTAAATGTAAGAGTCTCAAGAATCTTGCCGATTCTCGGGAGGAGACAGACCGGCCAGTAGGCATTACACAGCACAGGAGTTTTGCCATATTTCTGTAGGAAAACCACCGTGGCATGCCTAAGCGATCTTGGAAAGTAATTAAATCTAAAACAAATTAAAAATTTAGGATTAAAACCAAAAGTGTGTGTCCAGATTCTATAATCCAGTCGGTCCAGACAAGGGGATTTTCCTTTCTTAAGTTTGTTAATAACAAGACCTACTTCTTTTTTAGTGAACTCTTGGAAGTGTTCCGGTTACGGAGTATAATTTTCCGTTAAAGAGCTAGTTGATCAAAGAAAAAAAGTGTCCGAGAATTATTTCAACTTTCTCCCTCATGGGAGCATCTGATTTGTCATTTGGTTTCACCAGAATTTCTGTCACCTTTTTTACTTTTTCCAAAAGCCATCTTAAAAATAGATCCAAAATATCTGTGTAGTTCTTGCAAAAAACTTCACAACTTTCTCTTTTGGCAATCAAGAGCTGTTTCTTATAATTGGCCCTTGGTCTATTATACTCAGCCCTCGCGGCATGGACCTCAGCCTCAGGGAAATCAGGCTGTTTCCTTCTTTTAAATCTTTGGAAAACTTATTTGTACTGTTTCAAAGTGTCCCAAGACCGTATAAACTCGACGAAGAAGGAATCAATATCTTCTATACAATGCACATAGTTCATTCGACGAGTCAGTGGCTGAATATGCGGCTTAAGGCCTCTCAAAAATCCATGATCCGTAACCCGTTTTTAAGTAGAACTTTGTAGAAGGCTGAAATTCCAAGACCAACTTGAAGTAAATATGCCTATGGTCTCTATAAAGAAACGGCCCAGAATTCTCCATTACTTAACTTATCAATAAGTGCTGAAGAAACAATAGTTAAGTCAGGATACCCCGCATTTAAACAATGTGATATAAAAGTAGGCCCATGAGTAGTTAGATATTAAGAGTTCTGGCCCACCGGGTGGCGGGTGGACCACTTCCCTCCCCCTGTCGACTCCCCCCCACCCTATTTCCAGCCGAGTTAAGATAAAGAATTTGCTTGAACATTAACTCCTTAGATTAGATAAGAATGATGATAAGAAATTATTTTTTTTTCTCCGCAGATTTGCATTAAAATAAAGCAGTTGAAATATAAAATAATTTTGTACTTACAAACTGAAGACTTCTTCACTCGAACCAATCCAGTTTTTCCATCTGTTGCTTAAAATAAAACATTAAATAATGCTTAAAAATTAGATATTTTTTAAAGGATCAAGCCCAACCACCACCCGATGCGTCTTAAGGACACATCGCCTCAATCCAGTTTTTTATAAATTAACCTATTTTATAATGACCATAAAACAAGTTCGTCACACCATCTTCGAGTAAAAATCGCTTGTCATCAAAAGCAGACAAAGCTCTTTTGCTTTGCTGCATTGAAAAAATGTGGTGCTTCTCTCTGCCGATTCTGTTCTGAGAGATGGTCGAAGGTTTACGACTCTGCAAACATTCTTTATAATTGGCATGTTTCAATTGTTGCTGCCGCACGCTCTTATAAATGCCTTTGGCTGTCTGCTTTTCATCTCTTTCACTAAGAATGGAATACATTTTTGAACGCAGCCCAATAAATTCTAGACAGGGCTGACCATTTAGCTCATCCTTGACATATACAATTTTCTTTTTGTTCTCATCAATGTATAAAGGATCTTTTGGATAATCCGAAAAATCAAAATACTGTTTCATTCTTTCAAGGTCTTTGTTAAGATCACCAGTTGTTATTTCATAACAAAGCGAGTCAGTATCGGTGAAAAGCAGTCTCGCCTTATCACCGTACTTTGTCATGATAACATTATAGTGAAAGTCAAACATGAGCACTTTGCTGAGCTCAAGTATGACAAATCCAACTTGAATTGGGCGGTTTAAACAAAGTTTGGTCAATTTCCGCTGAACCGCAACTAAATTTTCATCAAATATTGTGAACGCATGAAAGGCAGGAGAAGCAACCAACTTTTCAGCTCTTTTCTTGGTCTGAACTATATCAACCTTCACCCGGTTTCGCAAATTTTCCATGGTTTTACCATAAACAACATTATTGAGCAGTTTAAAGAAATCTTTTTCAAATGCTGTTTTGGCACGTTTTCGCTGTTCCGTATTAAAGTTAATATAGTCCTTTAACCAACAGCGTTGAGTGAATTTCATCACTCGATGAATTTTTATCAACTTGAGTCCTAATGAGATGTACAGTTTCAGATTCCTATAGTGCAGCACATAGTTCTGCTTGTTGCACAAGTTTGGCACCAACTTCTCAGACTTCAATGCAGGCTGTACGTTCATCTCATTTAAAATACTTAATGCTGTTGGACTCAGCATATTAGGTGTGATAGACATTCTTTCAGGGGCCAGCGGATAGTTGTTATGCAGATCATGAAGTTCGGGAGGATATTCCATGTCCACTTCCAAGATGTAACCTGTTGTGGCATCATCGGGAGTTTGGCATATTTGCTGCAGCGAGATCTCCTCAGGCGAAAGCCATTCAAAGTTATTAACAGGTAATGGTTGAGACATAGCCCAACTGAAAAAGAATAAAAGACAGTTTTCAGATATTATGAATCGCATTATTTGAACTTTTAAGCTAATACTTTTATTGTTAATATTTTTAAATTAACTTTAATTATGTAAACAATCACATTATTTCAGTTAAATTAACACTTTAATTATATATTATGACCAATCATATTATTTCAGTTAAGACTTTAGAGAAATATATTATAAACAATCACATTAACTTTAATTATTTAAAAAAATTCTTACCCATAAAGGTTATTAGCATCCAAGTAGGTGATATACTTGTTGGCTTCGCTGGCATCATAGTTTGGGCACTGGGGATGGTTGACCTTGCTGTGTCGATGACTAATCATGGAAACGCCTCCTCGAATCCCTTTCTCGATGAACAGATGCATGTCGATATCTGTAAACAGATCCAACTTCACATCTGTCATTTTCAATGCTGCTTGCCATGCCAAGCCCGGAGAAGTCAGCATGTGTGCTGCATCTAGTTGATAAAAATTGTGCGTCAGTTTCCGAAAGTTCTCGAACACATCCGACAACAAAATCGCGTCAGTTTTGACATACAGGTCATGATATTCTCCTAGATTTTTAATTTTAAAACACTTCCAAACATTTTGGACAAGTTCATAGTCAGCTTCACTGATTCCTTCATTGACGAGGGAACTGAAAAGCAGAGCGTGGAGGCAGTTGGGTTTCCTCAAATTTACTGAATGAAGACATATACTCATAGGGATATATGCCCTTTTTCAGTAATAGATCCCTGTGTGGTGAAGAAATGCAGCTTTGCATGATGGAAAACTTGCTGTGATCCAAATTTTCGACTAGTTTCTGGAGAGAGGTGTTAAGAAATTGAAAACTGTCGACAAACTGCAAGGTGACAGGATTTTCCTTCCTTCGTCAGATAGAGAAGGAGATGTACTTTTCCATGTTGTTGGGAATGACATCTATTTCATGGTCTTGAAGTTTCCCAAGACCCTGCATGATGAGATGACCATCATAATTCCTCAGGTTGTGGAATATGCATGGAATCATCTTGCGCTGTTTAAGTTGCAAGTTGCATTTATTATGCAGATCTTGCCTATAATTTCCTTAGAGGTGGTCGTGATCTCTCACCCGATCTTTCCCTAGCCATTTTTTGCACAAGTTGCAATGAGTGGCTTTTTGAAACTCCTCCAGGTCTTGTGTTGTCATATGCATAGGGGTGATAGTGTGAAGCTTTTTGGCTAGAATGTCCTTCTCCCTGATGATGGATGTGATGAAATGATCCACCGCATCGCTTCCACGATAAACGGTGACAGGTTTCAGGGGAAGTCCATTCGGTCCAATGATGAGATAGGCATAGCCACAGGGGATGTGAGATGCAGTCTTGCCTGGAATAGTCTGCATCGGTTCGATGAGAGCTTAAAAATCTGCATAAATGGCTTAGGTAACAGGCTGAGAAAACTTGTGTTGTTTAAATTGCAACACACTCTCTTCTCCGGGCTCAGGCATGACGATGCGTTGGAGGCTGTGTTCGTTGCAATAAGGTAAATGATCCTTTAATAAGGATTCTGCTGAAAAACGGTGCAGACAGGAATAGCAATAAAATGTTTCACCGTTAAACTTTGTGAGATCACCAAGAAGTCGCCCCTCAGGGGCACATCTTCTTCAGATGTGACGGGATTCACGACCCCGAGGTACCCTAGTGTCTGCTCTCCTTTCGAGTTTTGCCTCCTTTTTGAGTTTCACCTTTTTACTTCCTTCCCTCGAGGGTAGGCGAGGGAGCTCTCCATGAGAATCAGTTGCCGCTCTGTTTGCTTCTTGCTTCTCATGGACAGCAAATTACCCCCACGTGTTGGCCGTGCGTGGCGTCCCATTAGACGGGTGGTACATTTCGGTCCCTGGTGTATCAATCGGCTGGTATCCCAGTCGCATGGCTGGTCTGCTCAAGGGGATCAAGCGAAGGGGTCACTCCTTGGGCTTGGCGTTAAGGGTGGTCACTGTCCCCGGGGGTGACTCTGAGCGTATAGGTTCCGGCTAGCACCATGGTAAGTGCCGAGGCTGGAAATTCCAGAGCCGGTAACTGCCATCCCTTGTTGGGCTCCATGGTGGGCGGTGCCGTCGGGCCTGAATCTCAACCAATGTCTTATGGGCAAAAGAAAATCTGGTCCCTTCAGTGGGCAACAAATCGCAAATAACACCTCAAAATCCAATTTTCCTACGTTCTTCATCATTAAAAGAACATCGACTAGTGCCGAAACATTTCATTCCGTGTCACCATTTCTGGTTGAAAGAGCCATAACTGGTAGTATTGGTGATGTAAAATTTACAAAAAAACTTCGATCCGGCGACTTGCTTGTCGAAGTTCACTCTCGAAAACAATCGGAACAAATAGTCAAACTCAAAGCATTTTCCAATATTCCAATAACCGTCTCCCCACATGCATCTTTGAATTCCTCCAAGGGGGTTATCACCTGCGGAGAATTGTTAAATGTTACAACTGAAGAAATCCTTAAAGAGCTGCAAGGTCAGGGGGTGAGCCATGTACGGCGTATATCAATACGGAGGGATGGCCAGCTCCTAAATACAAAGCACTTAATACTAACTTTTGACACCGCCAAATTACCAGAAAATATTAAAGCAGGTTATATGCGCCTTTCTGTCAGGACATATATACCCAACCCACTCCGCTGTTTCAAGTGCCAACGTTTTGGACATTCAAAGACTTCTTGCCGCGGGACACTCACCTGCGCCCGTTGTGCAGAAGTCGGGCATGAAAGTACTGATTGCACTCGTGCAGAGAAGTGTGTTAACTGTAAGGGGGAACACACTTCGTTTTCCCGAAACTGTTTTGCCTGGAAACAGGAAAAAGAAATTATATCCACAAAAATAAAAAAGCAAATCTCATTTCAAGAAGCCAGAAAACTCATAAAATCTCAGACACCAAAGCCCGGAAATAGTTACGTTTCTGCGGTGAAAAAATCCACTGCTCCATCTACCCAAACCAACCAAGATATATCTGCTGAGTCTACTTCTAAACAGTCCGTCCCTATACCAAGAACACCTCCTGCAATAACCCACCTGTCGAATCCTTCCTTTCCATCTGTTGCTCCGTTATGTGAAGAAGCTTTGGCCTCGCCTGATTTAACCGATTTTACATTGGTTAAAAGTAAAAAAAAGTTAAAAAAAGACTCTCCTAATAAAACAAATAATACCATCGCCAAAGCAGAAAAGATCTCAAAATTTTACACGACCTCTCACCGTGAAGTTAAAAACCCTGTTCCAGCAAAGGATAACATATCTACCCATCAGTCTGTATTGAAACCTTTAGCAACCCCTAAACCTACTTCTGTAGACACTGAGCTTCTACCAATGTTGGTTCTCCCTCCATTAGAAAGAACAGTTTTGCAATCTCGGGAATCTGATGCGGATGCCGAGATGAGCTCCTCTTTATCAGAAGAGGATGCCCTGGAATATGACATGTCGGAGGATTTGGAAGACTCACCTGCAGTTAACAGTCCGCCACCCTCTTCCAAACCACAAAAAGGAGACAAATACAAAAACAGGTAGCATTATTGCTTCTGTTTTGCACATTGTTTGCCTTTTTTTAAAAAAAATATTTTAAAAACAAACGACCTACGCTGAATTGTTTTCTTAAAACTAACTTGTTTAGTTCTTTAATATTTTAAACATTTTCTCTCTATAGATTTCGTCCTTGGGATTTTATTTGGTCTTTGCCTACCATGTGATATTTTAGACATATTTTACATCTGATGTATTTTAAAACTTGGATTTTTTATCTCTTTTCATCGTTCATCTATCCATTTTTGGCATCATGATTTTATCTTTTCATATGCAACTATGCATTTCAAATTTATTTTAGAATTCTATCTACCTCTTTTAATATAACACCATATCTTTTATCACCGTGATCTTGTTTATACACCATATGTTTGGCGCAGTTTAGCCAAAAATGGCTCTTGCGCCATTAAACCCCAAACAACCAACCAACCACCAAGAAGTCGACTCATGTTTTTTATCAGGCAGTAGTGCTTGTCATTACCTTGAGTGGTATACAAAAGGTTGATGACTTGGATGTCCTCCCTCTTGGAAATGTAGAGAGGAAATACTTCCTCGTCTTCATATCCAAACACGTTAATGCGCAAGTTGTTTAGATTTTCAATGATGGGGACTTTGCATGGCTGGACGGGACACGTCACATTCCCCAACCGCAGTTCCTGCTCCATGGATGTATAGCGAGACACTCTGTCAGCATTTTTTTCCAACGGGATGAAGGGCAGCCAACACAGACCAGACAAAGCATTTCTGATCTGTGTTTTTTATGTTAATTACAGCTTTCTTCGCAGCTAACTTGGATGGAAGCTTTTTGCTTTTACGTAAAGTTGGGTTTGACTCAAATCCAGATATTCATCTCCATTACCAGAAATATGAAATTCAACCCATTGGCCGTTTTCTACAACCGTTTGTGTTGGAGGTAGATGAAAAAGTTCCAATTCCGATTTGACACACTCTGGAGATCCTTTCAAAACCTTTCCCATTATGCATCAAAAATGTCTCACCTCTCGTCTTCGCACCTTAGATGAAATGATTCTCTTCTGTTGCTTTCCCTTCCCTTTATATTTTTCCTTCCCCATCGTCGATTGTACCTGACCAATAGCTTTACGAACAAGATTTTTCCCTGCTTCTGTACTTCTTCTCTTGGCTATGATTTTGACATCTTCTCCAGAAAAAACATCGTTGATTACATGCTTTCCTTTGATGAGAGATTCTTTTCCACTTTCACAAGAAATGGTAACGCTGCTCGAAACAAACGGTCAAATATTCCTCCTAATCCATACCCTTTTTAAAATGATACGCCTTCGTAATATGGAATTCCAGAACCTTTATGATTCGTATAGTGTTCCTGGAATTTCTTTGTACAACATATAAACACAGCGAGGGAAAAAAAAGTTTCGCAGCTTGTCATCCTCAGTTCAGGACAGACAGGACATGGCGGAGCTCCTATTCTATATTGTGAGTATAAAGACGAAAGCAGCCAAGGCACGGCACGATGAGGTTTTAAAATTTTACCAACTCCGGACGGTCCGAGGGAGGGTCCAGCAGGATCGATTTCATCATTCCTTCCTTCATTTGGCTGCTGAGGTGTTTGTCTTTCAGGCATAGTGGTCTCACAGAATATCGATGTGGAAAATTTCATGGCTTGGGGACGCACCTTCGAAACAGCCTGGCGTCACAGCACAAGGTGAGGTAAATCGTCATGGCCTCGCTTTGTTTTTCCAAAGGCAACTTCCAGCTCGGTTTGATTCCTTCCGCAGCAAAAGGTTATGAAATATCCGGCCCGAGGGCCAGTTGGACCCTCTTCCCTTTTTCACAGCTACCTCCTCCTTCTCAGCCTTTTTTTCATCTAAAAAAAAGCAGAATTTTTAGCGTCAGGAAAATAATCACCCCCGATTGGCCAAGGGTTTCCAAGTTCTTCCAGAACCAAAGGCTTATCACCAATTTTTAGCCAATTAAGAATGACAAAAAAGAACCGCCCCAGACGCACTCTAGGTGCATGGGAAAATGTAACCGCGACACCTCATTGACATCTTTATTAGGATCTCGAATCATAAGTCACGAAAGAAGGGTGGAATTTCCTAGAACCAGGGCCCTAAGACCAAAAAACACCCAGCAGTGGACTTTTAAGAACTGTATACAAGACCCTTATCAGGGAAACGAGGATAATTCAGGAATTTTTTTCACTGCATTTTGTAAACACAGAAACATTTTTTCCAGGGTCAGAAAACCTACCAGGAGGGGTTAAAATTCTTTTCGCTGGGATGAATACTTTTCGAAACGTTGATTCGTAAAGAGAAAAGCCAAGGTGCAAAAATGAAAAGGAATTCGCTTTACAAACCCTGTTGTATTTGCACTTTCTTGAAACAAATAAAGAATTACAATATTATTATTAATGGTTTATCATCATATTAGCTTTTAAATTTCCAAATTTATCAAAACGAAGCCGAAAGAAAAAAATGATAGAATTTAAATGATTTTGAACAAATTCTGGATTCAATACAACATCACTCCCATAGACACTAATGGCAACTTTTTTAACATGGCACTTCACATAGACAGTACGCCACCAATGGGAGACACTGAGAACTGTTAATTCTGAGGATGTTAAATATGGAAGTTAATTTTTGATAGGTGCCAAAGGTTAAAATTAGATTTATATATCAATTATGAAATGCATACTTGATGCTAAAAATATGAATACAATGACATTCTACACCTAAATAAAGCACCTACCTTTAAAGTACTTGGCCGTTAGAGAAAATTATCTGAAAACATAATTATTACAATGCGTTGTTTATACAATAAGAATAATTAAAACAGAATCAAGTTATAAATTTAAAATATTTCTTATTTAATAATCGTTAAAATTAAGTTTCACTGCTATATTTTACAAAGGATATATTTTGATTATGATGCACACAAAAAGACAAAGAACAATTCACATAAAATCACAAATAGAAATAGCTGCAGCTTTTAAAAAGAAACAATAGACAATAGCGCTATCACCAAAAACTAAATTTTTTATAGAGATTTTTTTAGCTCCATGAATTTCAGAGCCAGAGTTGAAATAGGTGAAGACATTTCGTTTTCTAGCTTGTAGTCACAACAAAAAAAATCGCACAATCCCATGCATACGGAATAGGCCAAATGTTGCCCAATAAAACTGTAGATTTGGAACGCACTGATAGTTAGCCAGTTTGTTGGCTGTAATTCTTTACGCGCCTTCAATTTCACTATGACATTTTCGGCGATGATGAATCTCGAACAAAACCACTGAAAATCCGTTGCAGACCTACACGCCTGATTTTCATCAGATCACATATATTGGTGGACGTCCCACGCTGCACAAGAGCTCACTTACGATTTTCCGCCAGAATTTGCATAGCTGAACTTGCAATCAACACGACTTGCAGGATATATTTTTAAAAATGACGCTGGTGATCACTACCAATCTCTCTACTTCTCCAGAAGACAAAGGAAAAACAGTAGGGGCTAGCACCCAGAAGGCCTAACGGCCCTCCAGGAGCCCGCAGGTGCGACCACCTCTTCTCGTTTTGTCAAGCCATACTAATTCAAATCACACAAAGGAATCCTTCCAGTCGGGGAGACCCTCAAGCCTATTTACGCACAAATACATCAGCGAAACAAGATGGCGAGTAAATAGTCCCGTTGAATAAATTTGATTTATAATTTAATTAACTTGAAATATTAAATGAAAAGACAAAAGTTAAGACAAATAATATTTAAGTCGATTACTAAGTAAATAATTAAGAAAAATTTAGATATTTAATGAAACTGTTAAAAATTACCGTTTAAATTTCAAAAGTTGCCAGAGATGCCACAAGATTCGAAAGAAACTCTGGTGGCGAAAAATTAAATAATTGAAAATACTGATAAAACCGAAAAATGATGTGGATGCAATTTTTGCAATCTAACAAGAACTAATCGGACGACGTCATTGTGACGCCCTATCGTCATGACAACGATGTAAACAATTATTGAATTCCTATGGCCATTCTTTTTATTGAATTTTTAACGGTTTTCGACGATTATTAAATTTAGAATAGCTGATTTCTTTTGATACATTGTTAATTTTACAGCCTAAATAATATAATTATGAAATAAGTTTTTCTCACTAATTTGAATCTCTCTCTTTGTAGAGTACCAATAATTTAAAACATATGGATATACAATTTAAGAAGTATTAAGTTTATTTCAAATAAAATTATAATTATTCTTTTTCAAGAAAAACAGAAAATAATTAGCCTCTTTGTAGTGTACCAATAATTTAAAACATGTGGATATATAATTTAAGAAGTATAAAGTAATTTTCAAATAAATTATATTTATTCCTTTTCAGAAAAGTTCTTTCAAATCATAAATTTTTTTAAAACTCTCCAGGAGATTATTTCTTGTTAATTCAATATTATATGTTTTCAAATTATGATTATTTTTCAGAACTTCACATTCATTCTTATTATAGATTTAAAAAAATTATAGAATGTAATTTAATACAGAAAAATCATTTGTAAAATTAATATTTATCAATTCTTGTAACCACCAGAAAAAAATGTTATTTAGCTTTGCACGAAGATAATATAATAAATGTCAAAGATTCAAAATAATATCAAACTTTTATTGAGCACACATAATAGGTTACAACATATTACAAATTAATTATATTTCTAATAAACCCCAAATGATGAGCATAATGGAATGACCTTCGCGCCTAGGGTGGCCCTACCAGGAGTTTAAACTCCAAACGCACTTCGCTCATTCTACTCAGCATAGGAATTTTTGATTAAACAAAAATAGACAGTAATTTTATAAATACATATGCCAACTAAAATATAGTAAAATCATCAAAAAATTAAAAAATGCTACGAATATTTAATCTTTTTTTTATAACTAAAATTGGGTTTCAAATCATTGTTCATCATCTTTACTTGATGTTTTATCATCATACGGACGAAAGAAGAATTAAACGCCTATGCTTTCTCTTTGTGCTCTATGTGATTATCAAAAAAGTCTATATTTGCTTTGCGTAAACAGCCTCAATTTTTTTGCTTATGCCATCTTTTTCCTAAAATAAATTGAAATTAGACATAAAACATTCATGTAACTTTACAAAGTATTGAAACAAATCATTTGCTGGTCACTGTAACCCAGATTTACAATAATCATATTCTTTAAAATACAGAAAAAACTGTATGATTATCCAAGATACATGCATCAGATTTACATTCGATACATGCATCAGATGACACATATTTTTTTACAAAATAACCAGAAATATAACATAATACATTTTCCTCAACACTATTTAAGGTAAATAAATTTAAACTATCCACATCGACATCTTGTACACTTTCTTTAGCACAGTCTTCAGAATTTATAATTTGAAATATTTCACTTTTATTGAAAGAGCTGAAGTCGATGAGGGTATGCGCTTCATCATCTTGGCAATTTTTTCCACTCGATTGTTTGAAAAAGTTTGTGATTATAACTTTTTGAATTGTGTGTCTAAACTCATTTGTATCAGGGTTGTCCCTAAAACCTCCTCGTCATCTAATGGATGAAAATATATCTTCTATGACATCTTGGTTGAAACGATTTGTTAGCATGGATTTATTTGTCAACAAAAAAATCTTGAGAAATCCCTAGGAATGCTTTGAGGGTTAAAATCCATCCGTTCTTACAAGCAGCATTAATATGTTCTCCTTCGTGTGAGCGCATCTGCCACGTTTCGATCCAAGGGATCATTTCTTTCCAAGTCTTTTCATGGCAGCTATTTTTTGTTACTGCTCACAATTCTCTCTTTTGATGTTTCAAGATCCTAGAGTTGGCGGTGTCAAACAATACGTCCATTTTCTTAATGAAGCGGGCTGTATCCCTTGCATTACTTTCGATTCTCTGGGCACCAACATACAGATTTAATGCAGAAGCAACCGAATGACTTAGTACTTAAGGGAATAAACAATTTGAATGGAATCAATTCATGCAACATTCAGTTTCTTTATATGAAAATGATCACTGAATTCTGATGCTTAATTATTATGAATAAATAAGTCAAATAAATAGTTAGCAATCAAAAGATAATAATTTAAAAGAAATTCACTGATCAGCAACTTAAGTAAACAGTAAGTTAAGAAAGCTCAAATTACTTTATATGATCTCTTTTAATGTACTATCAGTTATGTACTTTAATAAACTTTCATTCTTAAAAATTAAATTGAGTTATTAAGTGAATAAAATTTAAGATTACATGTGCTAGGAAAATCTCAACATTAAATATACAATACCAAAAATGAAAAGAATCATTTTTGAAATATGTTATCAGTATAAGCTTGAATAGCTCGGTTCAAAATTGAGATTATAAAACTACAGTGAATAAAAAAGAATTCCACTAGATAAAATGAATTTCCTTACCTGAGCTGCAAGTTTCACATTCATTTTTTTTAAAGTCCTGATACTGCTATGTGTTTCTTCGTCAACTTTCTGCAGGCAGACAATTCCTAAAAAAATAATTAAATGCAATTAATATAAAAGAAAATATGTAAATATATGCAACAATGTTTTAAACAATTTAAAAAATAATTTAACTTGATTTGTTCATGCTTGCAATGATAAAAATTGGTAACTGATTTTCTTTTTCCATACATTTCTTAGACAGAGTTTTAAAACTCAAAAAGTAGAAAAAAGAAATGAATGGAAACTTCCACCTTTAGGGTCACTAATAAAAATGTTTTCATTAAATTTATTATTACAATAATAATTTTTATAAAATTTTACAAATTAGAGAACTAAAAAGGAAAAAATAAAGAAATGAAAAAATTTCCACCTTTTAGGTGCACAAAAAAAAAGTGTTTTTAAAAAATGTATTAATTAAATTTATTCTTGCATCTTTTGAATCCATCTCATACAGATCTTCAATATGCTTCCTATTTGCAAAGGCTGTACGAGTAGTATCTGCAATAGATGTCTTCATAATAAATCCCGTGGTTCTTCAAATTATTTCGTACAGATTTTAAAAGATAAGGAGGGTCGTACATGGCATAAATTTTCTTAGTTTTGTGTATAAAGTAAGGCTTCTCTGATGTCACATTCATGTTTTTAGAAAGCCCTTGGTTTTTTGGACCTGGAGATTCAATATGAATACACTTATTAAAAAGCAGGGGAAGAAAAAATAAAACGTAACATTTGTAATAAGAAATTAATAAAGTACTTAAACTAAGAAATTCTTAATTCAATCAGTGTACTTTAAGAATAAGACTGTACGTTAGTGTTTTTTTTATTAGGGTATAATTATTAAATATCATAAAACTCTGCTAACCTTGGTCGCATACAATAGAAACTACTTCTAATTGACAAGACTGTAAAATGTCGATTGCTTCTTCTACCAACCGCTTCAAACTAAACTTGCCTGTAGGGGAAGTGAAATAATAACCTAAAACCTGAAATTTAAAGTTTCATTTATTACTTAATTTATAGGTTTATCAGTAATAAAGTACAAGTAAAAAGACAAAATATGTATTATTTGAGAATTACAAGAACTTATAAAATATTTTTAAAAGTATTTATAGAAGCATTTTATACCAACCTGCTTCTAGTTTTTGACTATTCCTCGAGCCATGAACACAAACACCTCGGTTGCATATGGTGGTTTATCTTTGTTATCCTGCTTAAATGTGGTGAATCCTTCAATACAATCTAAGTCAGCAGCATATGTATATCCTGGTTTGATGGACATTTCGTCTAAAAACAGAACACAAATCTTTTCCGATTCACTCATGCGCGACGATTGTATTTTCAAACATTTTATCAAATTGGAACAAAATCCAGGAGTTCTGGAAACATTGTAAGTATATCTGAAATAAACAAATTTTCAAGATTAACAGTAATAAAATATATCAGCAGTAATATTTCTTATTTATCTCAGACCACTACTACGTTTCTTTATATATTAGAGCTATTGAAATTTCAGTATTTATAATTAATGCAATCAAGAAAACATAATTTACACACCTGAAATAGAAATTGGTTAAACTGATTTAAATTTATGTATCTACAAGACTTTGAAACAATATCCATTTCTATAAATGAAGTAAACTCAGATATACTGTATTCAACAAAATAATTAATACAGAAATTTGGAAAATATGAATATTTTACCTGTGTAAGGTTGCTTTTCTTGGAAAAGCAAAATATTTTTGAAGAATCCGATATGCACTAGGACTATGTAAATAAATATTCAGAGCGAATGATTTTTCCTTTGTAGTTTAGTGAATCAAAATTATTTTATCTGAATCATCAATTTATAATTAAACTCGATAAGTCACAGTTTGTGAAAACAGAAAGGTACTCACCCCTTTGAAGTCAACATTGACACTCAGTAGAAAATTCCACGGACACCCTTCGACGTAAAACAGGATCACAACTATGGCACTATGATGAAAATCAACACACAATCCGTAGCATATCCTGGAGCACGAAGATTGTAATGCAGGTTGCCGCATCGCTCAGTTAGAATATGAACACGATGTACGTCTTCAGTGGGCATCACATGGATAGTAGCAAAACTAAAAAACCATTTGATAAAATTTTTGTTATTCAAAGAATTTCGTCAAGCAAAGAGACATTTGAAACTGTATCACCATTTCTCATTCAAAGGGCTATAGTAAGTACTATTGGTGAAGTCAATTCTGTTCGAAAGCTGCGTTCTGGAGACTTGCTGGTGGAAGTCAATTCTCTCAAGCAAGCCCAACAAATTTTAAAATTGAAATCATTAGAGACAATCCAAATTAATGTGACTACCCATAGAACACTCAATTCCTGCAAAGGTGTTATAACCTGCGGTGAGTTGTTTAACGATACAATGGAACAAATCACCCAGGAGCTCAAATCTGAAGGTGTCATTCATGTTCGTCGTATCAATATTCGACGGGACGGAAAACTCTTTCCAACAAAACACTTAATCCTTACATTCAATTCACCGAAATTGCCAGTCTATTCGTGCAGGATATATTAAACTACCTGTCAAACCTTTCATACCGAACCCATTGAGATGTTTTAAATGCCAGCGTTTCGGCCACTCACAGTCTACCTGTCGCGGGACTCTAACTTGCGCCCGTTTTGCAGTAGCTGGCCATCAGAGCGCTGGTTGTACATCTGATGAAAAATGTGTGAATTGTAAGGGTGGGCATACTTCTTTCTCGCGATCCTGTCCGAGCTTGAAGAAGAGATTGTAACAACCAAAGTGAAAAAAGGAATATCCTTTTCTGAAGCTAGGCGTCTGGTGTAAGCTCAAACACTTACAGAAGGTAAGAGCTATGCTTATGTACTAAAAACACCTCTTGCAACTTCAATGACACAAACAAAACGTGTTGTTATTTTAACAACCGACACTGATTCTGATTCAATATCCGATAGCCCTATTGCAGAGCGCTCAACAAAGAAATCCAAGAAAAAGAGAATGCCGAAAGCGCAGCAGTCCTTAGCTTTGAAAATTTCAAAGCAGGGAGCTTCTCTTAAAGATTTAAAATCAAAAAGTTCGGTTGCTCTAGATTTGGGTAAGGCAGGTCTTGCTACTAATGTCGTATTAAATTTTTAGTATTTCTTACTTAAAGAATGTCAGACTTCTGAATTCAAGTAATGATAATAATAATAAATTCTATCGCGTTGTGTTTTATTAATGCAATAACCCATAGTTACATCCAGGCCATGCCTTAAGGAAGCTCAGTATGAGATCTTTTAACAAAAGAAAACAGTTATTAACTGTAAAATTTTGAATAAGAACAAGATGAATTTAAAAGAGAAGTAATAATTTTAAACTCTTAAGGAGTCAAGCCTCCCACACTTAACATCATGGTGTAGGATCATTAATTACATTTTTCATTGAGTACTTTGAGCTATATAATTGTAGGCTCACAAATTGATTTTTCAATATATTAACATAGTATAAATGTCAATCATTAAGATGATTGACTCTAAATATAGAAACTCATTCCAAGATCTGCATGAGAAGCTAATTTTATTTATAAGTTTAGTAGTATAAAAGAAATTTATAAATCAAGAATAAACACAATATCATTTTTACCCTACACAGGTACATTTGTAATCACCTGATTTAATAAACATATTGTTACTTCAACGAAATTTCAATAATGCATTCTGCTTTCGTAACCAAGTAACTCAATTTTCATACTCGTGCATTTCAGAAACATTTCATTGCACCTTCATACAGATTAAGAAAACACATAAACACAAACAGACAATACTAAAGAAAAAAACAACTCTTGATTATTTTTAGCAAGAATTACATCTCACACAGTTGCATTAATTTTACCCACCTACAGTTCCACTGCAACAACCATCCGTACTTACGTACATAGCCTCAGCAAATATATTTATAAAACGCAAAACGAAACAATTATTGTATTTCACATACCGCTATTTCCATCACCACCAGCATTATTTTTCCTTTTTTTTTAGCAAACATAAGGATGCAAGGCCTGAAAAATCACTCTGATAGGTGAGAGCAACCCGTGAAGGTAAAAATGACCACGTCGGGAATACAGGCATTTCCGGACACAATTTATGAATTCGCAGGCCGTTTCTTTTGGCCAGAGCGCATTCCGCTAAAAATATCCCAACGATGCGGTCAGCTCTTTGCATCGGAAGTCAGGGCATTCGGCCCCTTCCTGACAAAATAACTACTCCTTCATTTTCCAAACTTTGATTCAAGTTTTCCCTTTTAGTACGAGTAAAAAAAAACTTTCCTACCACGCAGTCTCTACTTCCGAAATCCGCGCTAACAGTGAGAGGCAAACGGGCTACCCCTCACGGCAAGCAAAAAGAACCTTCTATTAATTTTCCCTACATTTTTACCATTTTTCTGTCGTTCCCACTCGTCACCCGTCTATCCTTCTTCTCAGCCCAATCCTCTCTCCGATCTGCCTAGCAACCCAAAATTTCTTTTCCGAAGCCCCCAAACTCAAATCACTATTGGTAAAAAAAAAACACAGCCGGGACACTACTCTTCGAGAATTTTCTCCGAGCCTCCAACGGAACGGGCAAAGGGTGTCAAAGACCCTCCCGCAAATTCGCAGAAAAAACTTCACTGCAAGCCTTCCGTCCGGAGATAACAAAAGATGGCGAAAAGAAGGTATATATTTTTTTCCAACACTACACTAAGAATTTGCCCTCTTTATTTGGAAAACCATCGATAAGTTCTGAGTTTTTAGAAATCCATCCTTCTGACGATGATGTTGAGGATTTCCAGATGAGCTGCGAACTTCCCGCAACTCAACTCAGTGGCGTTGTTAACAGTCCCCCTTCAGCTTCTTAATGGCCCCTTTCCTTCCTTGGAATTGTCGTGATATCGGGTCGAAACTTCGAAAGGACATCAAAGCTCTCATTAATGCATCGTACCCTGTGTGTGGCACTTCGAGAAACATTCTTGAAGCCAAATAACTACTTAAAATTACTAGGATATAGTTGTATATGGAAGGATAATGATAGTGGAGTCTTTACTTCTGGTGGAGTTTATATTTTTAGCTCCAATCTTTATCCCAGTACTACCCTTAACTTCCATACATCATTACAGGCTGTTGCTGTGCAGGTTCATTTTCGAACCTTAGTCACCATCTGCTGCATCTATCTGCCCCCGAGTGATGTCATCTCTCAAGATGACCTTAATATTTTGGTTGAGCAGCTTCCAGCTCCTTTCATACTCCTAAGTGATTTCAACGGCCATAGTACTTTGTGGGGTTCTGACAGTACTAACTCTCGTGGGCGACAGATAGAGCAATTAATTTCTGATAACTGTCTCTGTCTGCTCAATAATGATGAGAAGACGTACTTTCACGAACCCACTCGTACATTTCACTCTTGATCTGGCTATTTGCTCTCCAGAACTGCTTCCTATGTTGAATTTCGCAGTTGGAAGTGATCTCTGTAACAGTGATAACTTTCCATTGATCATATCTCCTGTTGATAGTATCAGTGTGACGTCTTCCCCTCAGGGGCACATCTTCTTCAGGTGTGACGGGACTCACGACCCCGAGGTACCCTAGTGTCTGATCTTGTTTCCAATTCCCCCTCCCCTCCGTCTTCTGCTTTCACCTTTTGATTTTTCCTTCCCTCGAGGGTAGGCGAGGGAGCTCTCCATGAGAAGCTGTCGCCGCCCTGTTTGCTTCTTGCTTCTCATGGACAGCAAATTACCCCCACGTGTTGGCCGTGCGTGGCGACCCATTAGACGGGTGCTACATTTCGGTCCGCGGTGTATCAATCGGCTGGTATCCCAGTCGCATGGCTGGTCTGCTCAAGGGGATCAAGCGATGGGGTCACTCCTTGGGCTTGGCGTTAAGGGTGGTCACTGTCCCCGGGGGTGACTCTGAGCGTATAGGTTCCGGCTAGCACCATGGTAAGTGCCGAGGCTGGAAATTCCAGAGCCGGTAACTGCCATCCCTTGTTGGGCTCCATGGTGGGCGGTGCCGTCGGGCCTGAATCTCAACCAATGCCTTATGGGCAAAAGAAAATCCGGTCCCTTCAGTGGGCAACAAATTGCATCACCTTCAAGTTTAACACATTTTCCAACCTTTTTCGTGATAAAACGAAACTACATCTAATGAAACATTTCATACTGTCTCACCTTTCTTAGTTGAAAAAGCCATTACCGCAACTGTCGGTGAGGTGAAATCCACTAAAAAGCTTCGATCTGGCGACTTGCTGGTCGAAGTCCACTCTCGAAAACAATCGGAACAAATAGTCAAACTGACAACATTTTCAAATATACCAATAACCGTCTCCCCACATTCATCTTTGAATTCCTCCAAGAGAGTTATCACCTGCGGAGAATTGCTTAATGTTCCTACCGAAGAAATCCTTAAAGAATTGCAAGGCGAGGGGGTGAGCCATGTACGGCGTATATCAATACGGAGGGATGGCCAGCTCCTACACACAAAGCACCTAATCCTCACTTTTGACTCCGCCATATTACCTGAAAATATTAAAGCCGGATATATGCGCCTTTCTGTCAGGACATATATACCCAACCCACTCCGCTGTTTCAAGTGCCAACGTTTCGGACATTCGAAAACTTCTTGCCGCGGGACACTCACCTGCGCCCGTTGTGCAGAAGTCGGACATGAAAGCACTGATTGCACCCGTACAGAGAAGTGTGTTAACTGCAAGGGGGAACACACTTCATTTTCTCGAAATTGTATTGCCTGGAAACGGAAGAAAGAAATTATATCCACAAAAATAAAAAAGCAGATATCTTATCCAGAAGCAAGGAAACTTGTAAATTCACAGACACCCACACCCGGAAATAGTTACGTTTCTGTAGCAAAATCATTTTCTGCACCATCCGTCCAAAAAATTCCGGTTGCCTCTGCTGTTACTTTTCCTAAACCATCTGATTCTACTACAAAAGCATCTCCTCCAATAACCAACTTGCCAATTCCATCATCTCCATCTGTTGCTCCGGTCAGTGAAGAAGCTTTTGCCTCGCCTGACTTAACTAATTTCACACTGGTTACAAACAAAAAAAAAAGTTGAAGAAAGACTCTACTTCTAAAACAAATAACACCATCTCCACAGCAGTAAAGATTTCAAAATCTCGCAAAACCTCTTCGCGTGAAGTTACTAACCCTATTCCAACAACAGATAACGTCTCTGGTCCTCAATCTGCATTGAAACGCTTTGAAACCACCAAACCTACTTCTGTCGACATTGAACTTTTACCAATGGCTGTTCTCCCTCCATTGGAAAAAAAGGTTACTACAATCTCGGGAATCTGATGCCGATGCTGAGATGAGCTCATCCTCTGCATCAGAAGAGGATGCCTTGGAGTACAACATGTCGGAGGATTTGGAGGACTCGCCTGCAGTTATAAGTCCTCCACCCCCTTCCAAACCTGAAAAGGCAAGCAAATATAAAAACAGGTAGCATTATTGCTTCTGTTTTGCACATTGTTTGCTTTTTTAAAAAAATATTTTGTAAACAAATGACCTGCACTGAATTGTTTTTTTTAACACTAACTTGCTTAGTTCTTTCGTATTTTAAACATTTTCTCTATATAGATTTCGTCCTTGAAATTTTATTTGGTCTTTGCCCAACATGTGATATTTTTGACATATTTTACATCTGATAAATTTTAAAACTTGTATTTTTATCTCTTTTCATCGTTCATCTATCCATTTTTGGTAACATGATTTTATCTTTTCATATGCAACTATGAATTTCAAATTTATTTTAGAATTTTATCTACCTCTTTTAATATAACACCATATATTTTATCACCGTGATCCTGCTTATCTACCATACGTTTGGCGCAGTTTAGCCAAAAATGGCTCTTGCGCCATTAAACCTCAAACAAACAGTGTGACGTCTTGTCCACAGACCTACATATTTCAGCGGGCAGATTGGGCTGAATTTACTAGACGCGCAGTGATTACAGAGGTCATGATTTCCCCTGATAGTAATTCTGATGCTATTCAAAACGTAATTGACTGTATTATTTGTGCAGCTGACGCAACAATTCCAAAGTGATCACCTCTCCCAAGAAAATTTCGCAAACCATGGTGGAACGAGGTCTCGTCGCGAAGCCTTTAAGAAGCAAAGGAAATTATAGGGAATATTCCGCAGGTACCCAACACGGAAAACTTGATAGCTTTCAAACGCGTTAGGGCAATGGCTCGTCGTGTCCGACGCCGGAGAGAATCGTGGATTAAGTATATCTCTTCTATAACATCCACTACATCTAGTGCGCAGTTGTGGAAGAAAGTCAAAGCTGCAAATGGCATTTATTCAGAGTTTGCTTTTCCTATATTAAAAACGGTGACAATTTCGCACTCTGCCTTCTGACATAGCTAATGTCATTGGCCAAACTTTTGCAGAAGTTTCTAGCCGTGACTCCTATTGTCCAGTTTTGCTTGCGAAAAAGAAACAAGCCGAACGTTTAAATTTGCAATTTAGAACCCGCAGACATTTTCCATACAACAGCGACTTCCAGATGTTTGAACTGAAGAGAGCTTTATCTCCAACTCGCAGCACTTGCCCAGGTCCTGATGGAATTACGTACAACATGCTTCGCCATTTGGACGGATCTTCCCTTCTGCACCTCCTTCGTCTATTTAATAGGATGTGGAGTGAGCAGTTGTTTCCTACGAAATGGCATGAAGCAATTGTTATTCCCATCTTGAAACCTGGGAAAGATCCCAAAGAATCTACGAATTAAAAGCCGATCGCTCTGACTAGCTGCCTGTGCAAAACATTCGAGCGCATGATTAATGTACGTCTTCTCTACGAAATTGAGAAAAATGGATGTATTTCTCCATACCAAAGTGGCTTCCGTCGAGGAAGGTCTACTATTGACAACCTCATTCACCTTGAATCTCAAATACGTAATGCTTTAGTCCGCAGAAACCATCTTGTTTCTATATTTTTCGACATCGAAAAAGCATACGATTGAACCTGGCGCTTCGGTATTCTCCATGCTTTGTTTGACATGGGTTTAAGGGGCAACCTGTGCAATAGGTAGATGAAAGTTCTGCACCGCCCCCCAAAGTTCGATAATGAAAGGCAGTAGCCCGCCAATAGAGGGGTGAGGATTTCAGGTGCTTGTAGAAACCGTCAACATGAAAGGTAAGGGCAGGTATCCATTGTTCAGATGAATGTCAAAGTGACCAGTGCCTGGGAACTCACACACCCAGTCTTAAATCAATGTCAGCTGTCGGAGGAGGGCATACGTCACAACACGTTTTCTGATATAAAAATATAATTAAATAAACTTTCTTCATTGGTAATAAAACAAATTACAGTGTTAAAGGGTAACAAAAAGTGAAATTAAACTTTAGAAGGAGATACAAAAATAAATATTATATTAACTATTAAAATAATTATTATTAGAAGCAGCAATGAAATGCTACTTTTGAAATTCGGAGTAAAATTTTATGAACACAGAAACAGGTGTGGAATAACATAAAATTACTAAAAAATCACTTTTCTTGCTTTTAATTTTGAGAATTTGTTTGTCATTTTTTCATAATCCAATTCTACTACATCATTTTTAATAAATAAAAAGCGGCAGTTCATTTAAATGCGGTACTATTCCGTAAATAGTTCTTGACGTGTTTCAGAACTGAAAACGATCTCTCTCCGCATGCATTATAAATTGGTAGAGTGAGAAATTTTAAAATTGTTTCCACGTTCGGAAATGTTGATTGTAGACCATCTTTAATCAATTTGTACATATCCCTTGGATTTGTTACTTTTTCATTTTTTGTGTATTTAATAAAATGTTTCACTTCGTCCTTGAAATAATGTGCTTCGATATCATCAGCATATTTTGTGGTTAAGTTTGTTACGCAAGTTTCAGAAGCTATTTCTTCTAATTTGCCGTCAAAAAAAATTGAAGGTCATTTAGAATATTGTTATAGGTAGTGCTTCTTTGCGTAAAGCAGAAAAGCATTCCTGTTGTCTTTTATTTTGAATCCACTCAGGTTGAGTGACGCCTTGAGAAAGTTCATATGGTGGATTCTTTAATCCGTTAGTTTGTTCAATCTTTATTTCTTAATAATTTTTATTTTTGTTTCTTGATGATTTTATTATATTTATAATAAAAATTAACATAATATAAATTAACGTATTTATGATAACAATGAATCATAAATTATCTGTTATAATAGCGAGCAAACATAACTTAGCTTAAGACAAATTTTATAAATTTGTATACAAGTGCTTTAACTTTTTTATAATTTAAAAATCAACTTTATTTAAAAATATAATTTACGAAATCATTTACTTCCTCAAGATTTCAATGTATTTAGAAATAAAACTGCATGCAATAAAACATATTCTGAAACAATAGCCTTAGCACACAACAAAGGCACACAAATCTTGTGTAGAAGTTCTGTAATTAAATCAGTTTCAATAATTTATGTTCGAATTGATCGAGATATGTTCGAGATTCGAATTGATATAAACCAGTATAGAAGATTCGATTTGTAATGGATTATAAAATATTTAATTTCTTAAAGTTTCTTTCTTACTAAAAAAAAATTGAAAATTCTTACTTTTCTCTTCAAAAATCTTTTATCTTTAAAACTATATATATAATCAATCTTCTCACTTAAACGTACGAATTAAAATTTCTTAACGAATTACGAAATGCGCTAAAAAAGGCTTTTAGGTTACAGTATTTATTTTTACCTTCGGTAAGAAAAAGAATTAAGAAGAATTTTAAAAAAAGACTACTTTCCCTAATTATGAATTAAAATCGTCACTTTATAATTGCAACGCCGTGTAATGCTGATGGAATATCGCGACAAATTTTAGTGATAATAAGCATACACTGAATAAAAATTATTTAGTGTTTAAATAAATGGCAGCATTCGCATTGAAATTTAATACATTTCTGCATTTTGGATCGCTGCGAATCAGATTAATGTTTTATGACAGAATTATTTTACTATTCTTATTATTGTAGTTATTTTTCAACCAACGCGGCATACGAGTGGTTAACATCTACAAAAGTATCTGGAATTACATACAAATTATATTTTTATTCTTTCAATTTTTAAGTTATAAATAGAAATGTAAGTACTCGTCTGCATTTGGTGTTGATATTGCTTTCATATTTGGTAGTAGAACATGGATCTTTTGACACTTCCATCTCAAGACACTATAAGGTCTCTCTGAGAAAGAAAGAAGAATTTTTCCTTTCTTTTTACGAGATGCGTTACGCACGTCCTACTTTCTTCTCACTAAAAACGGAGAAGCGTCACTTTTCTCTCCACTTATTTTCCACGAAAGAAAAGCCATTAAGACTGAGGCCCCTCAACTAAAACGTTGTAAACATGACTATATAAACGCCCCCCCCCCCCAAAAAAAAACCGCTTAAAGAAAAGCGAGAGTGTCGCCTTTTCAATGATGTCAATCGGTTTCTTCAAGGGGCAAAATTTCTTTCCCCTTTCCTTTCTAGTAACAGTTCCAGCCAAGGAAACCGTTTCTTTTAAAGATAGGTGAATTCCCTTGTTGTTTATGACAATAAAATGAAAAGACAAAAACTACGTCTTATAGCCATCTCTCACAAGAACTGCACCCTTTTCACACAAATGGATGCAATCCCTTCAGTCTCCGGTCCGCTACTGGCACTATGGCTGATTTCCTCCCAATGCTTCGTTCCACTGTTTTCACTCCTTTATTTTTTTAAAGAGAAGAGGGAGAATCTTTTATGTGAATTGAATTAAGGCTGCAATATCGGAAATTCGACACCGGCTTAGCACTGCGATGTATATTGCATAGATTTTGAGGCCTCCCCTAGATTCTCAAAGCACGAGGCGGTCGCCTCTAACACCTATGCGGAAAACCACCACTGTCTGTGGTCTGTGAAGAGTTATTTTTATATTGATTATCAGCGAAGTAGCTTTGAAATAAACAGATCTTGCAGATCGTACATTTCCACGAACTTTCTATTGAGCGTCATGATGGAGTTTTCAAACCTTTGCAAAGCACACAAGTTCTCATTCGACCATCAATTTTTCGTTTCTTATAGTTGTGTTCTTCTGTTGGAGCAAAATCAGAATTAACACTTTTGCTGCATCCTTCTTTTTTCAAGCTCTTCGATAAATTCTAACTTAAAATCATAAAGCTGATATTTTCGTTTTGGTGAAGGATAATTCGTTGCCTTCATTAAAATAAAAACATTACTAACGACAGTATCAAGGAGGAATGAAAAATATATCACCACCATTTCGGTGACTTTCTCGCAACAAAAAAAGACTTCCTGCGTTGATCGACTAAATCAACAACTCAGGCAATCAACAGATGTGTCTACTATATTGTGCGATAACTACTGGGCACTGAACTAATAGTTTTTCGGCTCCTTTTCTTACGTTTTTAAAAATATTTTTTTTCGCATTCTCCGTAATGCATTTAAATTATAGTACAATTTCCTATTTTTTGTCAGTTTTCCGGCATTTTTAAAATATTCTCTCAGTTAATAATTTTCTGTTTTAATGCATAATTTCCTCATTCATTTTACCTAAATTCGTTTCAATTTTAGAGCAATTTCCTAAATTTTTAGAAACAACACGTGGAATTTTTTTGAGAAAAATTCCGCGTGTATTTAGTCAATTCATTTCTCCCTGCCCCCCCCTTTGTGCTGAAAAATTATATTCTTTCAGTACAAATTTTAAGGCATCATGTGTTCTTGCAATTCCCTTAAAATTTGTTTAAATTAAAGCAAAATTTCATACAATTTTATCTACTTTTCACCATTTTTTTTCAATGTCGGTCATTAGAATTGTCGCCATCTTGCAAACATCCAACATGGCGGATGCTTGGAGACTTTTAGGGTGGTTGGCGCGATTTCGCCTGTTTGGGTAGAGACCGCACCCAAACCTATTCAAGTTTCAGAAACTAAAGAGCGAAATAAACTTCACAAAATCTAACCTTATTCAAGATTTCATTGCAGTCATATTGTAAGTTATCCTCAGAGATGACTTTCGAAATCGCTACTCCTTTCTAAAATCGAAATAAACATTCGTTAGATATGCGATGCAAACATATATATTATTTCTCATACTTTTCTTTCCACATTTTTCTTTTCTGTGTTTCTAGAGAGATAATAAGAGTAATTTTTTTAAAGTCAACGATGTCTTCAGTATTAAGAATTGAAATTTTTAGCTTTGTTTAAATTAATTTAAAACTATAAAATTAAATATTTTTGAAAATGTAATGGTTATTTTAACATTCAAAATAAAGGATAACTTTTTTTATTTAGAAAATAAAGAATTTTTTACATTTTTCCTCTAATATAAAGAAAATTGATGCGATAATTCAGAGTAGTGTTAAAAAATACTGAAAAGTTCTTTTCAATAGAGACATAAGAAAATTAGAGAAAAAAGGTATAGTAGAATTCTCTTTGAAATATTTTTACTAAATTAACCTCATTATAAAGTAGCAACGCGTTGTGTGAATTTGCTGTTATTTATTAGACCCTTTAGGAGTAAATGGTTGATGGGAAATTCTAAATTGGATAAATAACTATATACTGAATTGTCTTCTTCTGTAACTTTTTTTAAAGAACAAAATTAAGGAAACTTATCTGAATGCTTTGATTACTTCCTCATGTGTCTCTGGCTTGATATGGCGAGGAAGCTTGAGCGGTTATCTTTCTGCTTCCGTACTAATACATTTCATGGATGTGTTTTGTATTTCGAAACATCAAAAAAGTTTGCCTGACCAAATGGACACCCGCCCTCTCCCGGTCGGAGAACAATTTTCTGACAAAACAATTTTGTGTTATGATGTTGGATCTCTCAATTTGCTAAACCCGATTTATTTCCACAGTATATTAGATACTTCAGTTGCGTTTTACCACGGTCTACATTTCCAACGGTCACTATTTACATAATATTTCTTTCTTCAATAATTTGCCATGTGGAAAGGCAGTCAATAAAATAATATTTACAACTTAAATGGGAGTCTCCATGAATATAAGTATCAGATACCTCTAAAAAAAGGAGAAAACATTTAATTTCAAACATTTAGGAACAAAAACAATTTTTGTATTATATACATGTATAAATGAACAAAGAAAATTAAGTACCTCTTTTGTAGTATCTGTTAGAATTGTATTAAATTCGGGAAGAGAGGAGACAAAAGTGGTTTTAATTTTATTTTCTTTCATCCCCATCTCTCCTAGTAACTATGAAGGTAAAGTTTGGATAAGTATCCAAACTTTACCTTATTCGTCTCCTATTCTCGTCTCTATCCTCCTCGTCTTCCTATTTTTTTTTCTGTCTGGTCTGGACCCAGGACAACACCGTCATGCTCTTCGCAATTTTTTTATTTAATGAGATCTTCATGCAGCAGTTTAACATTTTTCAAGCCATCCTGAAGCTTCCTGTTTGGTTTTCAAAAACGTATTTATGTATGATTTGAATAGAGATGTTGATTGTTCTTTGAAATGGTGTACTTCATAAATTTTTATTAGTTTATATCCTACTTCTAAAGCCTTTTACACCTCGATTGTGACCCATGTTCCTTTTAAAAAGCGATCTGCATTGTCATGTTCGCAAATATTGCTTCGGGTTTCTACACGTGTAGAGCATAAAGGGAATGTCGATTTTTTTTTTTTGTGATCTGTCAAGTAGAACAAGATGATAAAGTTCACGAGGAGGTAAAATGGAGCATGCTAAAATACTGAGAAAAATCAACAAGGATGCCCTACTGGATATGATGATTATTTTTTCACGAAGGGGTAAAGGTTGGTAAAATATATATACTTACTACCCCTTCGTAAAATAATATAATTGCTTTCTTTCTGCTTCCGTAAAAGGCATCTCGAGGATTCAGTCTTTCCACTATATCTAATTTATTGCGGAGCGAGTAGGGGGTGTAACCCACTAGTTTATATAGTATTGTTCTTATAAGTTGAATTAAACTGTAAAAGCATCTCACTTGGTTGAAAGTCATAAAATTGTGAATTACAGCTTTTATAATATTTTATTTAAGTCCTTATAAAGTGCTTATCTTTAGTTTGAAAAGTAGGGTGGGAACTCTGTTTATGCACTCTGTAACTGGAATTCTCTCTGTAGTGTGTGTGCTTCTTTTAAATAAATAAATCAAATTTTGGTTAGAAATTTTTCAAAGTGTCAGTCAAATTTTGTTTAAGCCAGGGTGTGAAAAAAATATTTTATTTTAAAATTTTTAATTTTATGCAATAGTAGCCATTACATACATACCTTACATTTGAGTTAAATCCTGATTTTATTACTTTGATGAAAATCATTTACACCCTGGTTCAAGAAAAAAATCACTTGAAAACAATTTTAACAAGAACAATTTTAAAAACGTACCAAAAACTACAATGAAGTAAAGTGTTTAAAATTTTAATGTGCTGTGTTCAAATAAGATAGTATTAAATAAATAGATAAGAAAATAAAAAAATTCTTTCATCACAATTTATTTTCTAGTAGATGTAAAATTCCGAAAAAAGCATCTGCTTTTCTATTTTCTATTTCCAGAGCTCTTTCTTTCAGCTCATTTTGCCTTTCCATGGCTTCTGCACATCTTTTCAGTGCTTTAGCCACTTCAATTTGGCCTTCTACCAGTTTTTGAGCGTTTTCACTCTTCATGAAGAGCGGTTTGCTACGAACTCGCTTCTTAAAAGATTGCACTCTGGCATCTTTGGTTTGGGGTGTGGCTTGTGGAGTATTTCTCTGTGGGGTTCCTGACCGAGGAACAGATGCAGACTCATCCATTTCTTCGATGTTCGACACGCAGTCTGCTTTGTCAGGCAGGAGGCACTCCACAAAGTATGTCCTTTCAAATTCTTGTGTGTTGGGCTGATCAGTGCAGAGTTCAGGTCTCGAGTCATGAAATCCATTCACCTAAAAAAGAAGTGATTCTTTACTAGTCTATATAACGTTAAAAATTACTTTCATCTAATAAACAAAGAAAAAGCAATATTAAAAAAAGTAAGACGATATTTATCCAAAATGCTGGCCAGCATTCAATATTATATGTCGAACATGATTCAGGCTTGGAACAAAAAAAAAAACTTCATAAATAATAAATTGTGCCAAACATAAATACCGAGGAGTGAAATAAGTATGGTTAATCGAAAAAGAAAATATAAATTTCTACAGAAAGTACTTAAGATTTTAAAAACGTTGTAGAATTATTTTATAATAGATTCTTTATTCTTTCTATATTCTATTTGCACCTAATAAAACTCGTAATTCTTTTCGTAGTGGGTTGTACTCGTTAGTATACATTGGACACAGAGAAAAAAAAATGTAAGACAATTTCATACTTAATACAAGTTTTCTATGACTGTGTTATATATTATATTGTCGAGTCTTCTCATTAATAATTTTTGTTTTCTTAAATTTGTTCAATCTGTAACATTTTTTTATTCTTTAGATAAAATAAATATGTTGCAAAGATAGCTATATTCAAGCATTAGTTATACATATTATCAAAGAATAACTATTAGCATTGAGTAATACTGATATTTGTTTCATTATTCATAACATTTTAAGAATGTGTACCATGAACTGGCCAGTTAACACAATAAAATTTAATAAACAAATACATTATTCTTACTTTAGGCATTGATTCGCTCTCTGCCATATCCAACCCATCTGCAGCATCCAGTCCAATTAGATGAAGGTGTGAGAGGCTTATTCCTTCCCCCTCCAGTCTTTAGCCTTGCAGCTTAGAAGATGCTGTTCCTCTTTTCCACATGTCCTTTTTTGTCTGACCAACACTAAACTAAAAGTACAATATTAATATGACAAATTTTAACTCTCAATGATTTCGCCTGGCTCAGGGCCAGCTTTGATTGCCCCCTTTCCCAAATTATTGATAGCTACAACAAATGTAAATTTGATAATATATTACATATTTAATAACAGAATAAAAAAGATGTCTATTGATTATCTGCAATTGTAGATTCACTTGACTGAATTAAATACATTTTTTGCTTGTTATCAAGTTTTCTTTGCATGAGTCATGTAACTTCCAAGCCCATCATAAATTAAAAGATTAGGTTATTGCAAATCTAAATAATATTGGATAAAGCCTTAACCTTTAGTCTATTTTAGCACTAACTTTATTCTATTGCTCATATAAATGAGCTCCTTAGTAAACATTAAAAGGTAGAATGAAATCATTTGCAGATGCACTAAAAAGTACATCCCTTTTCTGCAATTGGCTGATTTCTTATATGCGTTATGTGATGATTTCGGTACCAAAATTGGGGTTACCCAGTTTCATATCTTTAATTATGATCAGTAATATATATTAAAATAATATTTGTCTAACAAATTAAGCCCATCCCTATGACCACTTTATCCCATCTTACTAAAAGTACTATAAAATATTATCTGTTATGAGGAAGTATTCTTGAATTACTTAGCAGGTAATATTTATTATTGTGGAATATTTAGGGAATAAAACTACTATTAAATAATGGCACATTTATTCTCCTTCACATATGTGTATTAAATAAGAAAGTAAAGTTAAATAAATCCCAATTCAAACGACAAATTGGTATTATCAAATAGGCATGTATAATTTAATTGTTATAAAACAAGCATTTTTCATAAATTCAGACATAATATATTTTGAAACTGGTAAACAAATCAAAAAATAAGTGAAAAATTATAGAATAATGCTAATTTTGAACCTTATCTATTTATGTAACATAAAAAAAAAAGGGTCTGCTTACCTTTTGCCAGCATTTCACGTTTTTAATCGCCCCTCCACCACTATTCAGTCTTTTGGAAAGTTGTTCCCAACCTTCATTTCTTTTCGACGCAGTGTAAGTGGATGTGAACTTATTCCCGTTTAAAAAAAGATTTCGTTCCATTTCTCCCACAATCATCTTAATATGGTTTGCCCTCATGCGAATGTTGCCTTTTTTTAAAATCCTGTCCATTTAATTCATTTTCTCAAAAAACTTGTAAACAACGAGCGATAGTCACTTTTGTTTATGATTAGGAACGAGCGCGCTCTCTTTTGATTGGTCAATCGTTTCCACTTCTCGCACTCTCGGAAACGGTGAGAAATTACTCCCTTTGGTTTCACTCGGCGTTGGTGGTAGATCTAAATTGAAGGTCGCGACTATTTTCTCGCTGTATTTGAGTACTCGCGAGCGTGAACTATTCGGCACGAATAGTTGCCGGTAGAATCGTGGTAGAGCCCCTAGTCCCTTTTCGACTAATACAAAATCGTACTCCAACTTGTTTCCAGAGCTCTGGCAATAAACAGTCAAAATAAAATTTTGTGAGTTTATTTTCCATCTGTACGGCCCAGAATTCAACGTCTATATCGATCATTCCCAATTTTATTCCATGTGGCGTCCAGACGACAAATAAGCAATATTTCCTTTTGGAAATGTGTAATTGACCCTGAATTTGGAAATAATATAAGTGTTTAGAGTTAATGCTTTAAATTTTATTATTTTTTTTGACAATGGTCCAAAACGTAATTTTTCTTTTCAGTATACTTTCCTCCGAAGTGAGGTCACTACAAGATGAGGGACATTTTATTTCTACCGTTCCATCATCGCCGATGAGTCCGTTTGATGTTGCAGCTAAAAATGGTAGATTTTCGTCGATAAATAGCCTACTAGACTCTATTTTGATACCCATCTTTTTCAGTTCATCTATAGCATCTCCTTCGTGTTTTTTTGCCGTATTTCATGCCGCTGGATTAGAAATTACTGTGCAAAATACTTTTTATAATATTATCGCATTTCGTATGAGGCAGCCTATTGCCAAAATTAGAGGCACTTAGCCATTAACGCCTTTCTTCCATCCGTAGATGGGGCAAACTTTGAAGGTCTGTTTCCATCAGTATGCGATGAGCTTCTTCCTCGCTACTGATGGAAACTCACTAACTGCTAGATTATTTATAAATTTTTCTTTCTTAATTGTGAACGTTTCAGGATCTAAACTGGTTTTTGAGCATTACTTCCATAGGAAACTGCGTCAACTGGAGAAAAAAGTCCTTTTTGTATAATTTTTTTGCGTAAAGAATCACGTGCTCTCCTTGCAGCTTTCCTCTCCTCAGACCTTTTGCTGACTCCTGCGGGACTGCAATTATACATAGATCTATGGAGCTTGTAAACTAGTGTTTTTGAATTGTGAGCAACCAGAGCAACACAACATCTCGCTTGATAAGACCCTTTCAAACAATAATTAATCCTCTTGCCTTCTATAAATTTTGAGACAATACTGTTGAATTCTTCGACCTTACTACTGCTTACGTCTTTGATCAAGCTTCTTGCATAATCCGAAAGTAAATTTAGGACATCTAACAATCTATAAAGCAATCCACTGTTTTTTAATACAGTTATATAGTTTTTGTCTTTTCTATCGCGGCAGAAATACGGTTCACAATTTTCATAACTTCCGAAAACATGAAAAGGCACGTTCATTATATCTTGTCGCAAGGATATTATTTTGTCGTTCTCCGTTTTAGTTTGTTCTTCTTTCCTGTATTTTATAGCCATCGTTACAGCTGTTCTTATTCGTAAGACGCGGCTTCTGATTAATTTTCGAAGTGTAATGTGACCAATTTCACCGTTTCTTGCGATATCTTTTAATTTGTTACACATGTTTCGTAATCAATGATTTTTACATTCTAGTTTCTCCACCGTCAAATTATCACAAGGCATTGAATCCAAAATTTTTTATAAACATTGCTGTCACCGTCGCCTATAAATCTGGCATATTTTGCGCCATGCATTTCCATGCTTTTCGTGAAGCCGTCGACAATGATATCAGCTTCCATAGCTGATGAGCTTCCCATCCAGTTTCTGAAACACTTGTGTTCATCTTATTTCAAACTCTTTGATTGAGCTCTGGCATATATGACGCAATATTTATTCCTCACTCCGACGAATAAAACCTTTTTGCTCTCGAATCCAACTATGGCTGCCTAAGAATGAGAAAGGAAAAAAAAGAGGAAGGGCTATAACTTTCAGGTATGTTAAAATATTGCATTATAAAATAAATAGTGATTTAGCACGTTTTTACTTTGGCAATTTACATATCACATGATGACGAAAAATTTTCCGTACGAATTCTACAAAAAAGATAGAAAAATTTTTACGTGCAGAGAAAAACGTTGCTAAATATCCAATATGTAAAAGTGTTTTCTTCAGAGTCTTTTTCTAAAGCTAGTTGTGTATTAAAGCTAGTTATATGAAAAAGAAACTGAAGAAGTGGTTAATTTATCATCTAATTGATAACAGTAATTATTTAGTAATCCATTAACTGTTTAGCTAACTATTTAAATTCGTTCAAAAAATCAGTAAAATAATCGTTTAAAATCGGAATATTTTAGCGAGAATAACAGGGAGGGAAAAAACTTCTGTATTTTTTTCACGAAACAGCCCTTTTTCGACACTGGGCTATTATGGAATTTTATCTTACTGAAATATTTTTTATTTTAAACTTAGTTTACGATATTGAAATATTTATTTTTCACGGAAAGCAAATAGAAGATTGACTATTTACTCTCCGGATAAGCCCTTCCAGCTGTAACAATTTCATGTTATGCTGTAATAAATTAAATTTTTCCTTGGGAAGATTATGGTATAAAGGTACATTGCAATTTATACCACCGTTCAAATTTTGTAAGGTGTAAAATTGGATATTCTAGCAGTATATATACGTTATTTACTTATACCGTATGTTTCTGTCGCACCCTTGGTTCTTATCTCATTCGGTTACAGCGTCATAATTAGACGGTCCCTTGGATGACGTTATAACCGGTTTGGACTATAGTTTACTTATATAAGCTTGTCTATTAGATTATGACGGGACATATAATTTCATGTTCCATTTTTTAAGCCAATTTTTTGACTACTTATCAAATTATTATTTTTTTAAAACTTCTGAAAACATAATTTTAGAGAAACAGCTAACTTACCACGCCCGATGAATATGTATAGTCTTGTAGGAGCGTTTGTCCAAATTTCCATCAACGACGACAGTCAGAAGCGGTATACCCTCGGAATCTATGTCTCCGAGCTGTATTACCAGACTTCTCTCTTTAGAAACAGCTGATTCAATTTCTTTTAACGCAGTAACTTCTCAAGCGTCTGAGAGTTTTTTTTGTGCTTTATGAAAGTTGTGACGTCTTAGAAACCAAGGGTAACGAAAATCATCAACTAGACTAGTATCACTTCTAATTAATTTTATTTGAAATCACAAGAAAGTTCTTGGTTAAATATGGTTTAATAAAAAAAATAAGGTAATGAGTCTATGTTCAGATTTTAGTAACTTCTTCTTGAACAGTAAGTCAGATAGCATAGACCTGGGTGTAATTAAAGGATGGCGTTGTTGGTCGTTATAACGAAACCTCAACGGACTGATCCAAAAGTTCGCTATATCCGATTTTTCATATATTGGTTACTCAAAATTTGCTATAATAATCCTTAAACACATTTCTATCTTGAACAAATTAATTACACTGAATTAAAAATTAGTAATTGGCGACAGTAAATTTAAAATAAATATGTGATGTTAAAAAAACAAACAGTGAAATTAATTGTATTTATATTTATTTCAGGGAGACAGACTGATGTGGTCTGAAGGAAAACATTTCCCTAAAAGAAATATTCAACCCCCTTTCAATATAAATCTTAAGAAAACCTCCCCCACACTCCGTTACGGATGGTTCGAAGTCCACTAACTATGTTGGATGCAGCGTTGCTTTTACAGATTCTGTATCTGCCTTAGCCAAACCACTGGCTCTTGTGCCACAAAACAAACAAACAAATCTGTATCTGCCTATAGGCTTAATGCTGCACTCTCTATTTATACTGCGGAGGCTACTGCTATCTCATGTGCTTTACAGCGCATCTCGAGTGAAAATACAAGGCAATTCTGTATATACACTGATAGTATGAGTGTCTTGCAAAGTTTACAGCAGACTGAATCTTCTAATAATCCTGTCATTTGTGATATTTTACTTCAAATGGAAGATTTAAGAAACAAAGGTTTTGACATACTGTTTTGCTGGGTTCCCAGCCACACGGGTATTAAGGGCAATGAGTTGGCAGACTCTGCTGCTAAAGCTGCACTTGCCCCCCTCAATAGACCCCTCAGGGGCACATCTTCTTTAGGTGTGACGGGCTTCACGACCCCGAGGTACCCTAGTGTCTGCTCTCCTTCCGTTTTTGTCTCAACTTGAGTTTTTTGCTATTTTCTTCTTTCCCTCGAGGGTAGGCGAGGGAGCTCTCCATGAGAAGCATTTGCCGCTCTGTTTGCTTCTTGCTTCTCATGGACAGCAATATACCCCCACGTGTTGGCCGTGCGTGGCATCCCATTAGACGGGTGGTACATTTCGGTCCCCGGTGTATCAATCGGCTGGTATCCCAGCCATTTGGCTGGTCTGCTCAAGGGGATCAAGCGAAGGGGTCACTCCTTGGGCTTGGCGTTAAGGGTGGTCACTGTCCCCGGGGGTGACTCCCAGCGTATAGGTTCCGGCTAGCACCATGGTAAGCGCCGAGGCTGGAAATACCCAGAGCCGGTGGCTGCCATCCCTTGTAGGGCTCCGTGGTGGGCGGTGCTGTCGGACCTGAATCATTTCCCGTATCACATGGGCAAAAAAAAACTTGTTCCCTTCAGTGGGCATCACGTTGATAATAACAAAACTGAAAAACCATTTGATAAATTTTTTGTCATTCAAAGAATTTCGTCAAACAAAGAGACATTTGAAACTGTATCACCATTTCTCGTTCAAAGGGCTATAGTCAGTACTATTGGTGAAGTCAATTCTGTTCGAAAGCTGCGTTCTGGAGACTTGCTTGTGGAAGTCAATTCTCTCAAGCAAGCCCAACAAATTTTAAAATTGAAATCATTCGAGACAGTCCAAATTAATGTTACTACTCATAGAACACTCAATTTCTGCAAAGGTGTTATAACCTGCGGTGAGTTGTTTAACGATACAATGGAACAAATCACCCAGGAACTCAAATCCGAAGGTGTCATTCATGTTCGCCGTATCAATATTCGACGGGACGGAAAACTCGTTCCAACAAAACACTTAATCCTTACATTCAATTCACCGAAATTGCCAGAGTCTATACGTGCAGGATATATTAAACTACCTGTCAAACCTTTCATACCGAACCCATTGAGATGTTTTAAATGCCAGCGTTTCGGCCACTCACAGTCTACCTGCCGCGGCACTCTAACTTGCGCCCGATGTGCAGTAGCTGGCCATGAGAGCACTGGTTGTACATCTGATGAAAAATGTGCGAATTGTAAAGGTGGGCATACTTCTTTCTCGCGGTCCTGTCCGAAATGGAAGCTTGAGAAAGAGATTGTAACAACCAAAGTGAAAAAAGGTATATCCTTTCCTGAAGCTAGGCGTCTGGTGCAAGCTCAAACACCTACAGAAGGCAAGAGCTATGCTTCTGCACTAAAAACACCTCTTGTAGCTTCAATGACACAAACAAAACGTGTTGTTATTTTAACAACCGACACTGATTCTGATCCAATATCCGATAGCCCTATTGCAGAACGCTCAACAAAGAAATTTAAGAAAAAGAGAATGCCGAAAGCGCAGCAGTCCTTAGCTCTGAAATTTTCAAAGCAGGGATCTCATCTTAAAGATTTGAAATCAAAAAGATCGGTTGCTTTAGATTTGGGTAAGGCGGGTCTTGCCACCAGGGATTTGACCTCCTTATTTGGAAATCCATCAAAAAGTTCTGAGCTCTTCGAAATCCATCCTTCTGAGGATGATGTTGAGGATTTTCAGATGAGTTGCGAACTGCCCGCAACTCAACTCACTGGCGTCATTAACAGTCCCCCTTCAGCTTCTTAATGGCCTCTTTGCTTTCTTGGAATTGTCGTGGTATCAGGTCGAAAGTTGAGGACATCAAAGCTCTTGTTAATGCATCGCACCCTGTGTGTGTGGCACTTCAAGAAACATTCTTGAAGCCAAATAACTACTTAAAATTACGAGGATATAGTTGTGTACGGAAGGATAATGATAGTGGAGTCTCTACTTCTGGTGGAGTTTGTATTTTTACCTCCAATCTTTATCCCAGTACTACCCTTAACCTCCATACATCATTACAGGCTGTTGCTGTGCAGGTTCATTTTCGAACCTTAGTCACCGTCTGCTGCATCTATCTGCCCCCGAGTGATATCATCTCTCAAGATGACCTTAATATTTTGGTTGACCAGCTTCCAGCTCCTTTTATACTCCTAGGTGATTTCAACGGTCATAGTACTTTGTGGGGTTCTGACAGTACTAATTCTCGTGGGCGACAGATAGAACAATTCATTTCTGATAACTGTCTCTGTCTGCTCAATAATGATGAGAAGACGTACTTTCACGAACCCACTCGTACATTTCACTCTCTTGATCTGGCTATTTGCTCTCCAGAACTGCTTCCTATGTTGAATTTTGCAGTTGGAAGTGATCTCTGTAACAGTGATCACTTTCCATTGATCATATCTCCTGTTGATAGTAGCAGTGTGACGTCTTGTCCAGAGACTTACATATTTCAGCGGGCAGATTGGGCTGAATTTACTAGACGCGCAGTGATTACGGAGGCCATGATTTCTCCTGATAGTATTACTGATGCTATTCAAAATGTAATTGACTGTATTATTTGTGCTGCTGATGCAACTATTCCAAAGCGGTCACCTCTTCCAAGAAAATTTCGCAAACCATGGTGGAACGAGGTTTGTCGCGAAGCCTATAAGAAGCAAAGGAAATTATGGGGAATTTTCCGCAGGTATCCAACCACGGAAAACTTGATAGCTTTCAAACGCGCTAGGGCAACGGCTCGTCGTGTCCGACGTCGCAGTCAGAAAGAATCGTGGATTAAGTATATCTCTTCTATAACATCCACTATATCTAGTGCGCAGTTGTGGAAGAAAGTCAAAGCTGCAAATGGCATTTATACAGAGTTTGCTTTTCCTATATTAAAAACGGGTACAATTTCGCACTCCTCGCCTTCTGACATAGCTAATGTCATTGGCCAAACTTTTGCAGAAGTTTCTAGCCGTGACTCCTATTGTCCAGTTTTTCTTGCGAAAAAGAAACAAGCCGAACGGTTAAATTTGCAATTTAGGACCCGCAGACATTTTCCATACAACAATGACTTCCAGATGTTTGAACTGAAGAGAGCTTTATCTCCAACTCGTAGTACCTGCCCAGGTCCTGATGGAATTACGTACAACATGCTTCGCCATTTGGACGAATCTTCCCTTCTGCACCTCCTTCGTCTATTTAATAGGATGTGGAATGAGCAGTTGTTTCCTGTCCAATGGCATGAAGCAATTGTTATTCCCATCCTGAAACCCGGGAAAGATCCCACAGAACCTACGAATTATAGGCCGATCGCTCTGACTAGTTGCTTGTGTAAAACATTCGAGCGCATGATTAATGTACGTCTTCTCTATGAAATTGAGAAAAACGAATGTATTTCTCCATACCAAAGTGGCTTCCGTCGAGGAAGGTCTACTATTGACAACCTTATTCACCTTGACTCTCAAATACGTAATGCTTTTGTCCGCAGAAACCATCTTGTTTCTATATTTTTCGACATCGAAAAAGCATACGATCGAACCTGGCGCTTCGGTATTCTCCGTGCTTTGTTTGACATGGGTTTACGAGGCAACCTGCCAATTTTTATTCAAAAGTTTTTAAAAAATCGCTTTTTTAGAGTACGCATCGGAAACGAGTATTCTCATCGTTTTAACCAAAACGAGGGTGTTCCTCAAGGCAGCGTTTTGAGTGTCACCCTTTTTATCCTTCATCTAAGTCGAATACTACATGTCTTACCATCATCTGTTTCTGGCACACTTTATGTCGACGATCTGCAGATTTCTTGTCAAGGGTCTAACATGGCATTAATGGAGCGACAGCTTCAGAAAGCTGTTAATAAACTTACTACTTGGTGCGATGAGAATGGGCATTCGCTCTCCCCTGAAAAGAGCCGCTGCGTCCATTTTTGTCGAAAACGAAATCTCCACCCTGATCCTGTAATCCAAATCAGAGGTGTTGATATTCCTGTTGTTCAAGAGATACGTTTCCTTGGAGTAATATTTGATCACAAACTCACTTTCATTCCACATGTCCTTCATTTGCGGAAGAAGTGTGAGAGATCACTGAACATCCTAAAAGTCCTCTCAACTACAACATGGGGAGCAGACCGAACATCCTTACTTCGCATCTATCAATCTGTAATTCTCTCGCGTATCGATTATGGATGCGAAGTGTATGGTTGCGCACGCTCTAGTACCTTACGGAATTTGGATACAGTGCATCATTCTGCCCTCAGGATCTGTTCTGGGGCCTTTCGGACTTCGCCGGTGCATAGTTTGTACGTAGTTTGCCACCAACTGCCTCTACATCTTCGTCGGAAGATGTTGTGTGCCCAGTACTTTTTCCGTCTTCAATGTCATCCCACCCATCCTTTACGTCGTATGACTCTCCCTATTGGCCTTGGGAGGTTATATAATGCACGTCCCTCTAACGTCCTCCCCTTTTGTGAGAGGACCAAACGATCGCTTGCAGATTCAGGCTTTCCAAATGTACAAATCTGTCCAATAGATTTTCTATCCTTCGCACCATGGGACGTCCCGCAAATTTCATTTCAAAATCCATTTTCTGAATTTCATAAGTCCACCACTGCACCAGCTGTCTTCCAACAGCTTTTTTGTTACCATCGCCTTCAGTTTTCGGCACATGTTCCCATTTTCACTGATGGTTCAAAAACATCTTCCCATGTGGGTTGTGGTATCGTTGTGGCTCAGGAAATTTTCAGTAGGAAACTGCATAATATGTGCTCTGTTCTCACGGCAGAACTAATGGCGATTTTATTTGCTCTGGAGAAAATTTCTTGTTTTCACAACCAAAAATTTTGCATATATTCCGACAGTATGAGTGCACTCGAGGCTCTAAGTCATCCCCATGACAGAGCACATCCTTTAGTTTTGGATATTGTTTGCCTTTTGCGGAATCTACAATCTAGGGGGCTCGAAATTTTATTTTGTTGGATCCCTAGCCACGTTGGCATTAATGGAAATGAATCTGCTGACGCTGCGGCAAAGTCAGCCACAATATATTTTGAACGACCGCTTCCCTACTCTGATGTGAAGAAATGGTTTTCCCATCATATTAAGTCATTATGGCAGGAATTGTGGGATCAGCAGACCAGAAACAAGCTTCGCACTATCCATCCATTGATAGGTATGTGGCCAATTGTCCCAATGCGAACGTTTGATGTTAAATTGACTCGACTTCGCATTGGTCATAGCCGTTTAACACATAAACATCTTTTATCTGGTGAACGGTGTCCTGCCTGTACAACGTGCCAGGTGGATCTTACTATTCATCATATTTTAGTGGAATGTCCAGTTTTTAACAATCATCGCTTCAGGTTTTTTAACTCCGTATCAGTAAACATTAGAGACTTGGTGGGAGAGCATCCCCATCCACATATTTTTACTTTTTTAAATGCCATTGGAATTTTTAATTTTATATAGTAATATCCTGTATTTTAGAATTTGTTGGTCCATTGGTTTTTTTCATTTTGCTTTAAATTGTCTGTTTATTAATTAAAGTTTTTATTCTAAATTGGGAACAAAGGAATAATTGATTCTATTTTATAAACCGCTCATTTCAACATGTTTCCATTTTTCACCTTTTGTTTGGCGCAGCATGGCCAAAAAATGGCTCTTGCGCCATTAAAACCCATACAACCAACCAACCAACCCCCCTCAATAGTGCGGTTCCTTTGTCTGATGTTCTATGCTTCACCAGAAAGCATATCAATAAGATGTGGCAACAACTGTGGGATTTGCAAGAACAAAACAAACTACACTCCTTAAAACCCTTTCTTGGTAGGTGGCCTGGTGTTCCAGTGCGGCGAAAAGATGTCATATTGACTCGTCTCCGTATTGGACACACGCGGTTTACTCATAAGCACTTGCTTTTTGCTGAGCCCGCACCTATATGCACTTCATGCCAAGCACCTTATTCAGTTCTTCATATTTAAATTGAATGTCCAGTTTTCACCTTTCAGCGTCAGTCATTTATTAATGCAACATTTTTATCACTTTTATTTTTTATTAGACGTAGTGGGAGAGAATCCTCATCCTAGGGTCTTTTCTTTCCTACAATCAATTGGTTTTTTAAATCATATTTGATTGCTTTGTACTTCAGTGTTGATCATTCTTTCCTTTTTACCCTTTTTTCATTTGAAACAAATATTTTAGCACCATAATCATGATTTTATATCCCACCATATGCTGTATTTTCACCGTACGTTTGGCGCAGCATGGCCAAATTTGGCTCTTGCGCCAATAAATCCCAAATCAACCAACCAACCCCCACACTCCGTAGAACCAAGTTAAAACTCAAGCCCAATGCATTTCATCTACCAGCAAAAAGTAGTTATATAGAGGCAGTTCACCTCCCCAGACCTCACAGCAACGAGGTCTTACGCAGTCGCAGAGGGAGGGACCACAAAATCGTAATATCATCAAAAGTTCCACCATGGACCACCTTCACTGGCCTAACAAAGCCTTCAAGGAGTCTTCGACCCCATCGTGCATCCTCTAGGTGACCCAAGAACAAGGGACTCGTAGTCATCATCCTCATGTAAAGAAACGGGTGCAAACCCAATCATCGCAAAGAATGCCAAAGAACCAGACAAAATCCTTTATAAAAAATCCAACGAGTTAATGTCGCTGGATATACGGCAACATAGCTCTAACTCTGCACGCAATCTCACCAAGAACTGGCAGATTTAGCGTCGCGTGTCAACGTACTTAAGCCAAGAGGGTTGAACATGAGCCGAGCCCTCGGGTCACCCGTGAGTCCAGTGGCAGAATACTTTTCAATAGTCTGCAACGGAGGTTGAGTCTCTTAAAAATAGTCTGCAGAATAGTGTGGGACTATAAATATTTTGCTTTCTTTTTTCAGTTATTTATATCAACTTGCAACTATTAAAATACAATAAATGTAAATTAAAAACCATATAACATCTATATTATTTGTATAATATAATTGTATAGATTAATAAACAAAAGCATATGAAGATTAATCTTTTCTTTGGGAATATAATTAGCAATAATGAAGTATCACAGCACTTGGTGTCTTTCTGTTTTGGTGATTTTTTCAAAACAATACATCACTAGCTCATATAAATGAAATATTCTTCAATATGTTAGATGTTATTTAAAAATTTATGCCTCCTGTTTATTGTAAAAAAAATTAAGTATGTCAAAAAATGTCTTTCTTGTATGTTTTTAATTTAAAATGCAATAAATAATTGCTTTTTTCACGAAACAAAAACTTTGAAACTTATTCGCTCATTTATCCTGATTTGCATTTTAATGGTTTCTATGCAAACTGATAAATTGTTCTACAACTATGCATATATAAAATTTCATAGTATCCTTGTTTATTATTTAAAACAAGGAAGAACAGAGCTGTCATCCTTTTAAAATTCTTGATTCAACTTTTGATTTTATGGAATTTTGCATTTGCACATATTTAGATACATTTTGAAAGTCTGTATGATAATGAATTCCATATTTCTTAACTAATACTTAGAACGTTTAAAATTGGGGCAATTTTGGCTTGAACTCTGTTTCTCATTTTTATCAATTTCAGAATTTGTTCTTTTTTTCGCTCCCGTTTCTAAAAAATGATTGAATTGCAGCCGTAGAGATCGATCGAAACTTCAGAGGTTTATTTTGAGCTGGCGTAAATAATGCGAATCGTAATAATGTAGCATCGCAATCAAAACAACGAATTTTATCTATATACGCAGCCATCTCAAAGTAAAAACCACGTGTTAATTCCAGAAACCAAAAGCTCAGTGCCAGAAACGTATCGGAATAAAACGCGTAGAAAACATCGGCCGTGACCAATACCGATATGAGGCACTTAGCGTAATTCAAGGTCAAATTGCAGTCACTAGGGGAGCCCATTCAGCTTAGGGAAGAAAAAAGGGGGGGGGGCGAGAGGATTGTATATTTTAGCAATGTGCTTTATATAATAATTGTTAAGTTCTTTTGAAAGTGTGTTTAATAAATTTGATATTTTCATGATGGGATTTATTTTATGAGCACATGACAAACTTTATTACAAAATAGTCTGCAGACACTGTCCAAAATCTGCGACGTACGACGCAGCGTCGCGGTGATTCTGCCACTGGGCCCGTGAGTGGACAGCTCACCAAGTAGTTCTTAGCATCACCTACCGCCCCGCATGCGCAGAGATCATCGTATTCAATACCGAAGCGATGGAAGTGCGCCGGGAATCTTCCGTGCCCTGTGAGCAACTCCGTAATCTCACCCCAAAAACGGTGTTTCAGAGACACCTTAGGGATGAGCGACAGAGTGTACCTGCCCTTATTAGGCGTATAGTCCCAGCGGTCCTGCCACGCCTGAACCGTGATAAACCTGAGATTAGTCTTGAGCCTGCTGCTGGAAATAGCCAATTTATGACTGACGGGTGGGTAGTCAGCAGCCACCTTGGTCTCACCGTCGACTAACTCGTTACCGTGGTAACCGAAGTGGGCTTTGACCCAGTGTAGAAACACGCCTCTTTCAGCTCTAGCCTCCTTTTCACCTCCCCAACCAACGGATGTGTGTTGGTGGCGTCCGCCAAAGATTGCAGTGCGGATCTAGAATCCGAGTAAATATTTACTCTTTTAGTTGATGTTAAAGACAAAATGAACTCTGCTGCGAGCTGGAGGCCTAACAATTCAGATTGGTAGACCGTACACTGCTCGCTGAGTCTCTTCCTTACGGAATGTATAAGCTGGCCAAGTACAGTACCACCATTGCATTATCTATCATTAATGCCCGAGCCATCTGTGAACACCTCAAGACCTTCTCCAGTGGACTCCTTCCAATCAAAGACGACACCTTCCTTGACCCCGGATGAGTCGTGTATGGAGAATCCATACGCACGTAGTCTTCGCAATGGAGGCTCTCAGAATGGGCGGTTACAACCTGTCGTGCTGTAAGAACAAGAAATGCAGATTAAATCTTAATTGCCCTCAGATCCAGAGGCGGCACCCCTGCCAGGACTTAAAGAGAAAGAATGGACGAAATCCGATATGCTCTGGTGATCACCAGCAAAGGACGCCTTTGCACTATATTCAGATATTCACAAAGAGTTTTCAACTTTAAACTATTTCCCCAGGCACCGTGACGAAACAACGCTTTAGGCTCAAGTGCACCTTTATAGATATTTTTCAGCAGACTAGCCACTTGATTTGTGATGGCTGTTGAACAAGATGGCGAGGAAATAATCCTGTTGAAAAATTTGAATTTAAAAATTAATAAAGTTGAAACCTTAATGGAAACAACAACAAAAGTTAAGACAAATAATATTTAAATCGAATACAAAGTAAATAATTAAGAAAAATTTAGATATTTAATGAAACGGCTAAAAATTATCGTTTGAATTTCAAAAGTTGTCAAAGTTTGCCATAAGAGATGAAATAAACTTTGGTGGTGAAGAATTAAATTAATTAAAAATACTGACAAAACCGAAAAAAGATGTAGAAGCAATTTTTGCAATCTAACAGTTGGATACAATAATAATCTTAATAACATAGACACATTAAACACTTTAGAGTGAACGAAATAATCCAAGTCAATTACGTTTCAAAATGAAACTATAATAGGAAAAAAAGAGAAGGAAATGCAAGTCACTGAATATATATAGAATATATATAGATGATAATAATTTCTTTAATGGTACATACACATGTCTTCCTGCCATGGCACAGCACCAATGCCATTACTGTAGGTGCGGAATGTATGTTTTACATCCTTTGCCAACTCTGCAGGCTTTTTATTGCGTTGTTTCATTAAAGGAATTTAGGCTTTTGAAGAATAATTCCTCCAATCGCCTGTTCTTATTTGTCTGCTATTTATGTCCTCTACATCAATACTAGAAGGTGGGGTATAGATAGCAGAGTTGTTAGCAATTAAAAAATTATGCAAAGCACAACAGACTATCGCCATTTTTGTAGCATTCGCAGGATTTGTGAGAATTCTCTGCTTGAAAATCTGAAATCGAGCAGCAAGAATTCCGAATGCATTTTCAGACACTCTACGCGCTCTGGATAAACGATAATTAAATATTCTCTCCTCTACATTCACGCCTCTGCCTGGAAAAGGCTTCATCAGATTGAATGACAGAGGAAAAGCATCATCAGCTACAATTACATAGGGACTTTAGTTAGAAATTTGCTTTTGGAATTTTAATTTAATTTTTTTCAAGAGCTGATTTTTGTTTACATTTTGCCCAAACCCCACCATCACTTATCCGACCATTAGTAGCCACATCCACAAAAAGAATTTTTAAATCCGTACCCACTAAAGCAATCAGTACTATACTAAAATCGCCTTTGTAATTGTAGTATAGAGACCCAGATTTTGGAGGGGGAGAAATCTTGACATGCTTCCCATCAAGTGCTCCTATGCACACTGGAAACTGACAAAGGTTGTGAAACTCGTCACTAACATATTCTCATTCTGCTTCTGTTGCTGGTGTTTGAAGATGATCCTTTAGAACAGTTACAAGAGCATTGCAAACTACTTTCAAAATGGCTGAAAATAAAAATTTAAATAGAATTTAAGCTAAACTTCTTTACACAATAAACATTTTAGGAGGAAGAAGATGTATTCACTGTACCCGAGATGGTATTCTGGGCAATTCTGAATTGGTAGGCAAGAGAACTTTGTGTTTCACTTGTAAAGAACAAAAAAAAGTTGTTTAATTCTTCTAATACATAACACCTTTTAATAAAATACAATGACAGGAGACTAGTGGGCATTTACAAATAAATTGAGACAAATTATTCCAAGAATTTAAGGCCTCGGTGGCCTGTTGTTTAGATCTTGACTTTGGGCCGGAGGTTCGAAACCGAAATAACTAATCTATTCCAAGAAAGTATTGATGTTAGGTTAAAAGCAAACATAAAATTTTAACCTAAAATGCAGAAATGTTATAAATTTATTAAACAAATAAATCTTACTAGATGCAAGATATCTGAGAGTCAAGGCAATCTTTCACCTGAGGAAATAGCCTTCCGCATTTTAGTGTCTTTTCTTTCAATGTGAGGCGTTACCAACTTTAACAAAAATTCGAAAGACGCAGTGTCCATTCGGAGCCATCTTCTATAACCTTCAGCATCCTTTATAAATGAATAGCAGGGATATCCTTTATAAAATACATAGCAGGGAATTATTCAGACGAAATGTAATTAATTTGAATATTCCTTATTCATGAAAACTATTTGATATTTTATATATAACAATATAATTCATCTTAAAATTAGTAATATACATACACAACAAAAATTTTACATACAAAAATTAGTATTGAAACAAATACATTAAAAGATAACAAATGGTAACAGAAATTATTACATCAACATTAAACAAACACTAAATCCAATTTTTTAAAAATTAATCTGAAATCATACTAAATAAAACAATTAAAGAATTATGAAAGCAGATTCATTAAATATAGCAAAATCCTAATTGTAAACACCCCATAGCAACTAATATTAAAAATATATTACACTTAAATTAACATAGGAAAGATTTGAAAAAGACAATCCTATATAGAAATCCAACAATGTTATGTATATATGTTCTTGTGCATGGTCTATGCATTCTTAAACTAGGTAATTTTACTTTTTTAGTATATTTTTAATGAGAATTTTTGACATTCAAGAATAGCACGGCTTAATTATGAATTAGACACATGGTTTTAAAGTTTTTTTCAGCACTACATACCTGCATTTATATGCCAAAATATGAAACATTAAAAAACATTAATAAAATAAAAAAAGTAGGGGGTGGTCCATTGTACCCTGGTCTCCCCTATACTACTATATATAATCAGGGTATACTAATCTAAATGTTTGCAACAGATATAAACCAGAAAAACAATGCTCATTTAGATTATAAAGCTAATTTTTCATATTAAGTTAAGTTGACAGAAAAGACCTATATCCATATATCTACATCCTCCAAACACTGAAAAAAATATATGCAAAGTTTTTTTTATAAAAATTACACATAAAGAAGCAATTACGTTTTTCCACTTCAACACATGCACTGGAAAGATAAATTACTTTGTAAAGCGGCATCAAGTAATAATTAATTTTGACTTACCTCTAGAGCTAATTCTCTCATCAAATTTTCGTGACAACCTTTTTCTTTCCGTCGCTGCAGCCATTTTCGAGTCCAGATTTTTCTTTTTTTTGTTCCTTCTGTTTTAAAATCACCACCATCACCACTAAAGCTGTCTCAACGTAAACCAAAGTATTGGTATCCATGGAAGACAAACGCAACTGCAACAGACGACAAGTACGAAGTCCAACTCGGAAATGCACCTGGGCGTTCGGGCACCAGTCCTTTTGTTGTATTCCACACAATTCCTGCAGGTAGGACGTTTAACCTGCAGTCCCTTGGGAAATGTGTGGCAGTGCACTTTGAGCATTGGTCCGGTCCTTCCAAGTCAGGACACTGTGACTTGATATGGCCATACCTATGACACTTAAAGCATCTGGTAGGCTCAATAAATTCACGGTACCTATGTGAAAGGAAACCGAGATTAAGGCGTCACTGCGCAGAGATCACCTTGTTGTCCACTGCGAGAATCCAATGCTCGGTTTCTTTTCGGCGGAATTTTACCGATATGTCTCCCTCCAGCAAGTTGTTACTCTTGCGGAGTTTTTTTCATCCATTTCACCACTTGTTTTAGTTCTCTAATCTGTTTGTTTTGTGAACTTTTTCACCAGGGTTTCATCGGGCAGGTCTGTAGCTGGTTTGTTGTGGTGACTGGGATGTAGACGGAGGTGTGGTTGTGGTCTTAGGGGGTGGCTCCACCCTGTCCGATTGGTTTCTTTCTCGGCTGGGCTGCCGCTCGACCGGTCATTTGTATTTGTTCCGTATGCCTTGTTGCAGGACGGAGACAATCTTAGGCTGTTATCCATTTCACCACGATCTTCTCCGTTACCTTGGGGTAGTCTGAAGAATTTCAGATATAGTTTTCATTTTTCAGTGGCAAGAGCCAGACCGTTATTCTTGATAGGCCTAGTCGAGACCATCTTAACCCCTATCGTACCAAGGGATATGTTCTTCTCAAGCAGTCTGAGCATCTGGGTCGATGTATTGACCCCAGATTCCTCCCTGGGGTGGATTTTATCCTAGACCATATGTTTGGCGCAGCATAATCAAAATTTGTTTTTTCGCCAGTAAACTCCATCAAACCAAACAAACCTCCCTGGGGTGAGCTAGAATCATCCAGCTCTTTTTGGCTTTAGACAGATTTGTCCGACCGGGAGGAGCTCTTTTTGTGCTTTGTACAGTAGTGCTGACAGGTGGATCTTGAACCTTCGAAGCCCCTTTCTGCGCCGCCGACGCGAAATTTAAAGGAGTGCTCTCAGGTTGCTCTTCCGACGATTTGCTATTCTCACCCTGTGGATTATCCGCAGTCTTGGAGCGCCTGAGATTCTTAGCTTTAGCCTTCTTCTTACTTGAAGGTGGCTTGTGCTTTGTCCTCCCCTCTCGGATTACTGGACAGTTTCGGAGGCCAAAGGCCTCAAAGATGAAACCCATGACCTTCTCACAGTTATCGTCGTCTATCCCGAGTTGTGAAAGAAGCTCTGTGGCTTTACCCAAAATCGCCGACAGACGAGGGTCTGCCGGCTCCTTTGTCTGCAACTTCTCCTTCTTCTTGCCCTTCTGCGGAACCGGCAGAGTCTTCTCCGGATTCTCATTCATATCTATTGGGGTTTTTTCGCCACCAACTTTTTTATTTACCTCGCCGTGCTCTTTCAAATTAGCTCTCTCGCTCCCACTTTCACCCTCGGGTAATTCCACTGTGTCGGCAAACTCAGAATCTGATTATGATTCATTCACAGATCCTGCAGACCTGGAAGGGGGTTCTTTGGCAACACTTAGCCTCAGGGTACTTTCATCTGCCGTTAACTGCAATAGAATGGTTAGTAGCATGACATTTACTTTGCACCAAAATTAAAGAAGTTAAATAAAAATTTATGGTCTTTTTTTAATTAATGAGCAGTTAATGTGTATAAGAGTATTTTGATTAATGGCACTGGTGAAACTAGTAAATGAAAACAGTTGTAGGGTTATGCTTAATGCTTTTTTTCTCCCTTGGTAAACAAGGGGTAAAAACTCCCTAACGAGGCGTCCTTGCCCCTGCAAAAATTTGGTTTTTCTTCCGAAAATTCTGCTTTTACACAAAGAAAAGAAACCTTCCTATTTTCCGTTTTCGAAAGAAAATTCTGGGAAAATATGCTCGACCGTACGGCTTAACTCCACCGGCTAGGAAACCAGCTGATTCATCTTCTACTGACGAATCAACATTATATCAGCAAGCTCTACAAGGATGAACATTCAGTGCCATTCAAAGTATTAAGTACCACCTTTTTGCAGAAAACAAAACCTTTGTGTCATATTTTGCAAAAAAAAAAGATTTTTTTTTTTTTTGCATAAACATGTTGAAAAAAAAAACTAGTTGAAAATTTTAAGATCATCTTATAGGGCTTATCAAGATGAAGAAATAAAAAAATGGAACAAAAAAAAATAAATAAACTACATCAAAAAAAGAAACTCCTGTCAAAAGTGGCAGCTAAAAAGCTGTGTGCAAATGCAGCAACAAAGCAGATAATAAGACATAAAAAAATTTTCTCAAATAAAAAAATAAAAGAGACGATGAAAAGATTGATTTGCATATAAATTATGGAACAAATTTTTTACTCGCGTATGATTTCAGTCTTTTTGCTTTTTTGCCGATCTCATCCCTGTATAAGTTAATTTAATGTTAAAATCTGTATATTTTTAGGATAACATCACAAATGAATTAATTAGAAAAATAATTCGTTACAATCACATTCCGTTTCGCAAACCCAGCTGGGCAACGTGGCTGTGAACCAATGCTTGTTGTCAACTGCTGTTGTTCAGTTTCCAGCTCTAACTGCCGCAGTAAATCTTGAATTTGGGGATCTGCAGGTGGTTCAGGATCAGCTACAAAAATATATTAAAATATAAAAAAATATATACATGTTATGATTCTGAATTAGTTAAAGCTATTGTATTAGGTAAAAAAAAAAAAAATTAGAAACGAATTCGAAAGAACCAGAATTCAGTTTTATTAGTAACATCTTCAATTAGAAGCAGGGATCTTACTCTTTTTCCAAAACAAAAATTAAGCAATTTTTAAGGACCTGATAAAAATTAGCTAATAACTGGACGTTGTTAAGTGAATACCACAAGCGACAGCTTTACTATCTTAGAAAGTTCTGAAAAATTTTTTTGACTTCCCATAGGGTTTTTGCTTTGCCGCTTAGGGTTTTTGGTAATAATTAATTTAATAATATACAGGAGGCTTAGAAAAATGAAATTGATTCTCTTCGATGAGGGAAATTCAGCAATACCAAACGTTTGATTTTGAAATTTAGTATATGCTTAACATCGTCCAATTTAATGAAGCATTTTTTCCCACATATCTGCAAAATTATAATTTCCATGAGTTTGAATTTTATACTGTGTTTGAATAGTCAGATAATTTTTTAAAGAAATTTTTAAAAAGTTATGATTTATGTTGGATACACATTAGGATTATGTCAATTTATTAGACTTATTGAAAGTACAAAAACTGGAAAGAAAATTAAAATGAAAAACATTCTTATACCTAGACGTATAGCTAAGTTGTGAAGAACACAACAAGCGACAATTATAGCAGGTACCCGTTCTATGTGACAGTTTAAACCGATAGATAAACATGGGAATCTTCTTTTAAGAATGCCATATTTCCGCTCAACTGTGTTTCTAGTCAGCACATGTGATTTATTATACCTGAAACAAAATAAAATTCAAGTAGAGAATTACCTGGAAATATATGTCACTAATTTGTAGTTTGTGAGACAATTCGACATAATTTTGATGGAAACTTGCTTAATTCTAAAAATTATTTCTGAGATTAAAATTTTCATAATTTAAAAGTTGGTAATTCTTTTAAATTATTTAATTTTTTTATTAAGAAAACTTAAATTTGTTTATTGGTGAGAGTAAATATAAATTTCACATTACCACCCCTTGAAGGCGGCCAGATAGAAAAGTAATAAATATGTACAGGAACTTCAGGTAATATAATGGAGCATCATTTTTAATTTTGCTGTAATGACAAAACTGAATGCCACATAAACTAATTTAAATTGCCTTTTTAAATTAATCGCCTCGCCCTTTTTATGACCTACAAATATATATATTTAAATTGTAAAGTAGATGGGAAAAAAATTTTAGGATAAATATGGAATATGAATTTACCTAAAAAAATGTAACAATGTAAAATAAAATGACACTGATGTAGGGACGAAAGAAAAACAAGGAATAAGTTGTTAAAAATAACAACGAGAATGTCAGGTATTCCATATTACATTACAAAATTCACAAACAAAAAACATTAATAGCTAGTGATAAAATTCAACTACACAAAAATTGAACCTACCCTGTTAAAATGTAACCTTAGATCTTTCTTTCCACATATTATTAACATATCAAAAATTAATTTTAATTTAACAAACACTTAAAGCTTGCCGAAAAAAGTTTTGCCTGATATGTAAAGTCATTTTTCGATATCAACACCAAACTAACTAGAACAAATTATTGATAATACATCAAACGCATGGTGATAATGTTTAGAAGTCATATATATGTCCATCTGGGAACGCCATTTGAGGGCTGAGAAACATCAATATTCCATATTACCCAAAATTCCTCTATATACGTACCTAACTTCTGCAGGAGATCTGGGGTTCCCAAAAGGAGTCAGTAAATATTTTTCTAATCCATAGCCACTATCTCCTAGCAGATGATAGTTGCGAAACAAAGAGTTTGACTGTAGAGTTAGACATGCTGCACTGTTGTTAAAGATGATGCTGTCATGGGTACTCCCCGGCCATCTCGCTACAACATTTCGGATAACAAGATCCGAGTCGACAATTGTTTGCACATTAAGTGCAAAGTAATTTTTACGACATCGAAATCTTTCAGCGTCTTCGCCACCAGGAGACACTATACGTACAAAGGTGCAATCAAGCGCTCCAATAACGCTTGGGAAGCCAGCAATATCAAAAAATTTCTTTGAAACCTGAAAGATAAAATTATAGGCAATTTGAATACTGGTTTCAATTGTTTGAATTTTATGATTTAAAAAAGTGACAAATTCAAAATCTCATTTATTTTATAAGCTAATTATATAAAACTGCTAAATGAAAGATAATATATAGAAGAATACATAATTATCTTTCATTTGGCGACAATGTTAAGCCAAATGGCAGTTTTGGGTTAACATTGCACTATTTCAAAAAAATTCAACAAAATTAATATTAATTTGTACTGATTAATTAGATATTAATTATAAAAAAGTAAATAATTATAAGATTCACATACCTCTTTGCATTCCTCCTTGTTCACCGGCAGGTAAATGTAAGCGGGCAAGAGTGATGCTATTGCCTCACTCACTCGATGCACTACTCAAGATATTGTCGGCTGGCTGACTTCGAAGATATTGGCAATTGCTAATTGCATGGATGCAACAGCGTGAAATCGCAGAGCAATCAACACTTGCTCGACTGCGGATAGGGCATTATTTAAAGTCGTTTTACTTTCTAATTTTTCATGGATTAGAAGAGTCAATTCAACTACTCTTTCTTTAGTGAGGCGAAACCGTCTTCTAAACTCATAATCGTCCAGTTCTACTAATAGGTCTCTTCTTTTCTTCACTTTTCTTTCTCTCTTCGATTCCATTTTTTCTAAAAAATCCAACTGCTCAAAGAAATTTTCTTGAGCTTATTCATGTTTCTTTTCACGATGAGCGCTTCAACAACTTGATTAAAAAAACGGGTTCAAATTTGTAAACAAACAAAACTCGCTTACTGCGCATGTGCAGTTAAGTCGAACCTAGCTTCGAGCCTACTGCGCATGCGCAGTTAAATCTAACTTGGCTCACAGCCAGGTTGAAGTTCCGTAACTCAAACTGGCGGTTAGTGGAATGAACGTGCGGTCAATTTACGGTGAAATGAATTTTCAACTCTGACCGCCGGTTATACCGCCAGTCATCTTTAACCGCCGGTCAGAGTTGACGGTGAATACGGCTGTTAGTGGGGGTGGGGCGAAACCAGCAGACAGGACTAGACTGCCAACCGGGATCGCCCATGGTGTAAGAAACACCTCACCCCCCGGGGGCCCCGGCGAAACCAGCCGACAGAACTGTTGTGTTGAGAACGTTAGCTTATCTCACAGAGATAATTAAATTTGATTTTTTCTCCAAGACATCTAAACACAGGTTCAATATAAAACATCCAGTTACCTCATATCAACTCCTTAATGCTCAATAAGTGACTTCGACACATTTGATTACATAAGAAAAACATTTATTATGAGAACATTATGAAAAGCAAATTAACATTTATAAATCTCAAAGCGCTGAGGGTTATTGATTTCGTTCCAGATTTTATGTCTAAACACTAATGCGCTATAATGCAGACCATAATCTACTAACAGCATATAAATATATGTAAGTAATTGCACATTTTGAAATAGTAAGTGAAAGCTACATAAGAAACTTAATTAAGTGCTCTTTACGTCACTAAAAACTCAACACTCATGGGAAAATTCCAAATAAATCATATAAACACAAAACAAAAATGTACTTATCTTTTATGCGGCAGCTGTTTGACGGGCCTTAAGTTGACACAGACAGAACGCCGCTTTAATCACAGGTTGTCCGAAGAGTCCAAAAGAAATGAGTTCCACAGATAAAGCACATTCTTTAGAAGTAGGCCGAGGAGTTCAAAAGAAATGAGAGAGGATAACCCTTTGGAAAAGGAAATCTGCAGCAGTTGGGTTGCGTTGTCGTTCTTCTTTATTTAGGTAAGGGCTTGTTGCGAAGGTGAGGGAAGATACGCTCTAGGCTTCGGGACCCATGTCTAATGGAGAGAGTCAATCATTTTGACGCCTGGGAATCTGATCCGTTAAACCTTTCTTCCTCTTTTGGTCGCGTGCCAGTGGATTCATCTTTGTTGGAGGGACCGCTGTAGATGGCAAAGAGATAAGCGCACCCCAGGTCAGGAGCAAAGGGGTCTGGTAACTGTAAAATCAATTAGTGTCTGTTAAGCTATCGTATGTAACGGGATTTTCCCCGCTGGGGAAGAATACTGCATGGAGGAAGATGAAGATCAGTGACCTCTCCTAAATGTCCATGGATGCCGCCTGCGTGGGTGCTGACCTGGTTGGTTTCTATCCACCGCAGTTCGGTTCACTTCTTTATTGCAGACATCGACTGTCCTTTTGAGCCGTCTTTTTGATGTCAGATCCAAGCCAAAAAAGCCTCGAATATTGGCGAGAGTTTGCATTTATAGGCGTTGTTGGCGATCAGATTTCACCGCCAATATATAGCTAGTTATTATTTATCGCCAAAGGGCGCAAAAGATTCCAAGATTTCTACCATTCGGCAGTTCATTCGTCCCTGTAGACGGAATTCTGAGAATGGACTTGTTTTTGAGTTTAAACACATTCCTCAGTTTCTAAAAACAAGTGACACCAAGATGGCCGTTTTGTAGAAAAGGGAGAGAAAATGGCTTCCCTCAATACAAGATTTATTAACTTTCTTTTTCAAATTAAATAAAAGATATCTGGTTTACTAGATATTTGAAATAAAAATAAAAGTTAAAAGTATAATAGATTTATAGATTTTATAAAATGTTGTAGCAATACAACAGAACCAGACTGCCAACCGGTATCTCCCATGGTGCAACAAATACCTCAACTCTCAATAAAATGAACTCTCTCAAATCATACGAGTACCACCCTTCATTTACCGGTCCGTGTTAACTTGCGGTTTGCATTTATATTTATATGCTGCCTAAAGTGAAAGCACGATGGTTCTACACAATCCAGTCTACTGTGCCGCCGAAGCGAGATACCGCAAGCAGTCTCAAAGACGTTGCTCCCGGCAACCTGGGTCAAGATTTACGGCGCGGGTCACCAGCCAAAAGCAAATAAACTATTGCCGGTAGCTGAAATATCACCGGTAACCAGTCCAAGGACTAGACCCATTAGATTTATCAGACCGTCAGTTGTTGCCCTGGCGCTAGGTCTGCATCCGAAAAAAGCTTCCCAGTCGTGCAAAAACTGTGCAATTCACAGCAGCAAACATAGTAGACCCTGAAAGTCGTACTCTCATAGCAAGCTAAAAGAGCCAACTCTCCGGCAGTGAAGCCTGTCATCTAAGTCAGACAGAGCTGAGTTGTCTTTCCCCGGATAAACAGTCTCACATGAAGACGGTGAGTCGTCTACGAGAGCGGGCAGTCACAGACCCGCCCAAGTCCACATGGACAATGAAACACACTTAGGTCAATAGGACCCTCTCAGAACAAGACAGGTGGCCAGAGACTTACAAGGGCGTGACACATGTCCTCCGTGGTCGTCTCTCTAGTTCGTTCAAGTTCGAACCGTAGACCGCACGAGTGCCCCAAACAAATACGAAAGGTCTCGCACAGGGTGTACCCAAGCAGTCCAACTCCTTATCCTGAACAAGTTGATCCATCAACCCAAGAGGCACCATAAAACCTACCATATCGGGAATTGCAACCTCCATACCAGGCCTTTAACTTGCTCCACTTGAGACAAGCGCCTTTCGACGGAGCCACAACTCACTAGTCATCACAGTTTGCACTACCATTGTACCAACTTAGTTCGGCATTAGGAGGCCTCTTCTACGCCCAAAGGCGGAGTGTCTTCAGCCTTCGCATCCAGCACCGCGGGAAGGTGTGTTAAATGGAACATGTAGAGGCTTTATTTTGCGCGTGACTGCTTCTGAAACGGCGTTGATCCAATGGAGCTTGTCCTTTGGCGCCGTTTCGCTAGATGAAAAGTAGTTATACAATCGGGAAAATATTAATTAAAATTATAAAAAAAATCAATTACAAACTATATTAAATAAAATTTATAAAAGTAAAGCTTGCCTTTTTCGCTAGGCTGCTAGATTTCCACCCTTGCTTGGTTTCCTTACTGTAGATAATCTTAGCTGTCGGCCTTTCGTAGCATTTTTTTTTTGTATAGGCAGATAGCTCATTTTGAAGATTTAAATAATATTGTAATAAAAAACTGAAATTAAATACAGTACAAAACTAAAACTATTTGTATGGAAACAAAAATTGACTCCAATATATATATATATATACTTACGTTTGGTAGTATTTGAATATCCAATATATATATTGGATATCCAAATACTGCCGAACGTAAGTCCATGATCAATACAGATAATTCCAAAAAGTGGCGTCGCAAAACTCAAAACCTAGTCTATCTGAAGTCTTGCATCTGTTAGCCGAAAGGGACATAAGAAACGTTTTTGCTCTTTCAACCATAAATTACTGTCACCCCTTCCCCCCAGACACGTAGGTTCTATCACCCGGAGACTCTCCCCCCGACTGCATATTCACAACCTTTACATGCACAAAAACCGCAGAGATTTTCGAGCCTCTTCATTGGCTGGCTATTCTGGCATCATTTGTGACGTAAGATACTGCTCATGAGTAGCGTTCTTTGACAGAACAATTCAATACAACTTCTCGTTCCTTTCTGTGTTTTCTTATCTTTGTCTGAGATGTCTGCCCTTTTCGAAGCTAAACTTCCGAATTCATTTTCTAATGAAATTGAATCATTTTCCCCGAACTTAATTGTAGTTTGGAGTAATGTTACAAATTTAGAAATGGAAAAGTAACTAATACAAAGTGGAATGAAAGAACATCAAAGCCTTGTGGACAAATATTCATTTGCTTGTAAGTATTAATTTTAATGTTTTCAGTTTACATATATATATATTATATTTTAAAAATATTCAAATCCAAGTTGCATTTTAGTTTTTTAAGAGAAAAACCAATTTAGTTGTTATTTATGAATATAACATATTTTTGTCTTCATATATTATTATGAGTATGCATATGATTTGATATTCATGTATTTTTTTATTGTGCATGAAAAAATTTAATTTTAAGTTAATTTATTTAATAAAGGTATTTAGTTACTAAAACCCATGATATAGTCCCAAGCAATCCAGATAAATAATATTTAAATAAACTTAGTCATAATTCCACCCATCGCTTACTTTTCTCTTAGATTTTGGTTTACCCTTCCCCCATAAACTTGAATTTTACACATTTCTAAGTAATCATGAATGAAACCTCAGTAATGTAGTTGGTTTGGCATGATCCTTGCTTGAGTTTTGTCTTCGCCAGTTTCAAAAAATGCCTTATCATGTTATTTTTTCTCCAATTTTTAAAAGAAATTTCTTAACATTAATTTCTCATTTTACTAACCCCTACTCTTCTCTAGCCAAATTAAATTCTGTACTTAAAAAATCCTGTCTCCCCAAAAAAACTTTGATCATTTTCACATAATTTTCTCTTAAATTTAAATGCACATTTAATTCAGTCAATGGACTACCTATAGTTACTAAAAGCCTAAATATTTATCAAGGAAAGCAGATGATGGTCACTGAGGTACAAATACAATTACAAATTGCCTATGTTTTTTCCTTAATTTAATGTCACCTACTGATTTATAATGTACTTTCAATTTTCATAATTATTTGTTTCTCCATTTCATTTTCAGGAAAAAATTTGTTTGTCACCATTCTGCTTTTATGAAAGCCCCTCCTGAGGAAAATAAAAGAAGTATTTCTAAAAATGCAAACTGTATGGCTACAATAAATATAAAATTTAAATCGGATACAGCAGCAACAAGGAAGAACGATTCTTTTGCAAAAGTAAGTAAAAATGAAAATTTCATTTATTTGGCATTATTTTACTTTATATTGAGAAAGAACTTTTTGAGTATCAAAACATTTAACAAATATTTAAATATCTAACTTACTCTAAGTGTACTTTTATAAATGAATTAAGCCTTTAAAGTAATATAAAAACAGATCAAGAAGAATTTAATTCATTCTAAATATTTGTAAGTAAATTGAAGAAAAAATTTTGTATTACTTTATTTACAAGAGACTTTTCATATTTGTTGAGTTTTTCCAATTTTCAAAAATTGGTTAATTATTAAAAGGGCTTAATAAAGTTTTGTTTGTTTATTTATAATTATGTTAACTCTAAAGCAAGTATACATTACATTGAAAACAAGCTTTTCTCATTTTAAGTAATTTTTTTAGGTTTAAATTTTAGCTTAGTGGTTCATCAAATAAAAAAAAATATATTAATACAACTGTAGGTTTATTGTTTTGCCGCACTCATTTATAACTTATTTTAGTAGAACAATAAGAATTTCGTAAAATCCTCTACAGAAATTGTTTACATATTTTATGCTTTAATTTTCGAAAGGACTGTTTGCAGTAATTACGATTATTGAGTATTACGATTGTATAATCACTGCTTAAATACAGCTGAATCTTTGAAGTTTCTTCCTGTCTCTGATTGCAACGAAAAATTCATGGATTACTTCAGCGATTGCATGGGTGTTGCTGAAGCATGTAAATACCATGAAAGGATTTTACAGTTAGAGGAAAAATTTCCAGAGGAACACACGGCCAATAGTCAAATAAATCTTCCTTACAGAACTGTACTGCATTGGCACAATGAATGGCATCTTCAAAATTTGGGTCCAAGAACTGGTCAAGGTTTAATTGAAGCAAGTAATCAGAAATGAAAAGTTTAATGTGACTAAATTCTTGCTTAAAACTTTATAATCTAACTAATTTTTTGTTTAACATTTTTGATCTGATTAATTTCTTGATTGAATGCTTAATTTTAATGTCTAAATTTTTGAACTTAACCATTCTCATTTTTATTGTAAATGATAATTTTTATCTAAAAGAATAGTTATTCAGAAGTATAAATGATACGAAATTAATTGTACCTCTTTTTTTATTTAAAGTAAAAATGTAATTTGCTATTGTTGAATTTGTACCAAAAATTGTAACAGATATTTTAGTCAGTTAGTTTTAGTTTCTTAGTTTAAGTACTTCAAAAGATTTTAAAAGTTGAACTGTGCATAAAACAGATATTTTCCTCATATTTCAGAAATTGAAGGAAAAGATTAATGTTTATGAAGATAGTGGAATCACAATTTGTTTCTGCGAAGAACCATTTGCTGTTATCATATTAACCCCAATAATGAAAAGAGCGCACAATTTAAAATCTTCGGGTGAAATAGTATTTGTGGATTCTACATCATCATCATGTGATCCTGATAACCACAGCATTACTTTCATGCTGTGTCCCTGTTCTGCTGTAGCTGTGCCTCCTGCAGTTATCATTACCAAAGGGCAGACTGAAGAATCATATGTGAAAGGTTTTCAACTTTTGAACGAAGCGTTATAAAACCTATTCAATAACAAGGGGCATCCAGAAATCTCCATGACGGATGACTCTGATGTAGAGATCAATGCTCTGCAAAATGTTTAGCTTGCATCGAGAAACTTTCTCTGCATTTTCTATGAAGCTCAAGCTGTTTGGAGATGGTTTCGGGATTCAAGCCATCAAATCCCAAAAGAGCATATGGTCATATTTATGGCTCTTGCGCCACAAAACCAAACTCAAACCCTAAAGAGCATAGAAATAAGCTTGTGTTATTTTTCAACATATTATGTATGCTCAGACAGTTGAAGAGGCAGAAGAATCATACAAAAATGCTTGTGGGTACATAGGAGTTTATTTACCCACATATGAAAATTGGAATAAGTACTTGAACAACTGTTGGAAAAAAAAACAGCTATGGTGCTTTGCTTTCAGAAATGAGAAGGTCATTGAAGGCCATCATACAAACAACTTTTCAGAAGTTTGCATACGCATCTTCAAAGATGAAGTACTCTGTTGTGTGAAGGCATATAATGTCTTGACAATTTTAGACTTTGTGACAGAACAGAACGCCGTCCCTTACTCCCGTACCCGTGACCGGACCGGTCACTGAACGGTTGACAATGCAGCTGGAGAGTCATTACGAAAAAAAATTTAGAGACTGCCAACAATCGATGTGCAAATCCTCGATTGTTTCTTTTATCACTGAAGAAAAAGGCTGCCTCAATAAGTAAAAAAGACTTCACGTTGCTTAGTGACGGAATGTTTTCGGTTAGAAGTGATACCAATGTATACATCATAAACACGAAAAGTGCATGCTGTACCTGTCCTGCAGGTTTATATGGTCGGCTTTCTAAGCACCAGTATTGTGTTTACGAACGCTATGAGATAGTCACAAGCAATTTCCCACCTGTGTTGCCACAAGATAAACATGAAGTAGCAGTCCTTGCTTTGGGAGAAAAAGCCCCTCCTAAAGAATTTTTTGAACCACTTCTGGAAATTACTGCCACACGGGAAGTAGAAGAAGCTGATCCAGCTGTAATTTAAGAACTTAGTTGTCTTCATATGTGCCAGACAGGAGTGGCGTTAGAGTTTACCCGACGGGGAGGAAGGGTCTTCCCAACAGGGGGTCTCGACCTGCTGTACGGGGGTGAAGAATGTAATGAAACTGGGCTCAAATTTTAGCCAGATCTTTTTTTATTCAACTAGTTGAATACTCCGTACAAAAATGTCCCCGACAGGGGGCCCTATCCCCCCACTGGCGCCCCTGTTGCCAGAAGACAATAAGTCTTCATATGAAGAAAAACGGCAAAAACTACTTAAGTAGATTTTTAGTGTGATGTCACATAACGATCAAAAACACAAATCTTCCTTAAGTGGATTGAATAAGTTTTTGAAAAAATTGCGAAATGTTAAATCTTCAGGCAGTTGGGAAAGTTTCTTACATACTACAGGTAATAGTGTAGGTATTAGATGAAGAAGTAGTGCTGCTATTCGTGTACAGCCCACATCTATTACCAGAAGCTCAACTTTTATTATGAGAGGTAGTAAACGCTTCCCAGTTGGTCGGCCAGCTGGACTCCCCTAAGCAAAAAAAGAAAGCACGCCTTAGGAGCTAACATCAAACTTAACCAACCAAATGCAAAGAGGCATTAATTATACTTTAAATGCAAATGTATATTTCAACTATTCTCATATTATGTGCTACTGTAATATTATATTTCTGTTATTACATATGTTAATTTAAAGAATAATGCAACTTTATGTAAATTATGTAGCTTTTATGTAACTTTATGTAAATAATGTAACTGTAGTGCAACTTTATGTAAATAATCTAACTGTAATACAACTTTGTGTAAATAATGTAACTTTAATGCAAATGTTTTTGAAATCAAATTTTTCTTCGTATTTTTATTGCAACTTTAACTGTTCTCTTTTTCTCAGATTTTTCAATTCTTATATATGCTAATGTAACTAAGAATGCAATGTATGTATATTTGAAATACTTTTTTTATTTCATATTCATATGGTATTTTACCTATTTTCTTTTTCTCAGATTGCTTAATTCCTATATATGCTATTGTATTGTTATTATCTGTGCTAATGTAGCTAATATTAAAACTTGAATGCAAATAATGTATATATTTTTGTAATAAAATTTCATTTAATTTTCGTATAGTATTTTAAATGTTCTCTTTCTCTCAGTTAGTCTAATGATTATATAGGAACAAAAGGCATTTTTCTCACTATTGGGGGGGGGATTTGTTTCAGGAGGAAATATGTCTTGATTAGTATAAGTATCAAATAGAATTTTTTTTTTATATTCTTTTGAAAAAAGACCATGAAAAATGAGAAAGAACAAACAAAGTGAATGCCTATTCTTTGCTCTATGAAATCAGCGTGTGAAGTATACTGGCTAAATTGAAAAATCAAGCTTTCCTTTAGACTTCGCTTCACACAGTTTTTAAATTTTATAATTTATTGTCTATAAAAGCAAGTTTTTTGGATAAAGATAATATATTGGTTTTAACACTTAACAATTGGAGACCCTATTGTATTTTCAGAACATCAGTTTTTGACAACTTAAATTTCAATTAAAATTTTTTGTCGAAGTATATCGTCAGAATATTTTATTGTTAGAACTGATTTATTTAGTATTGTCAATTTAGGACTCTTTTAATAACCTTCATCCCTACAGAAATATGACAGTGGTTCGTGCAACGATGCATTCTTGTGCATTGTCATAACTCAAAATACATGAAATTTTGCTTTGTCTAGAAATATTTTCTTTTGATTTTTAAAAAATTTATTTCTTGTTCAATGATAATATATATATATTATAACACTTGGCATAGATAGTTTTTTAAATAAATACTAACTTATAGCTTGTCTTGTGTTATGTGGTGTTTGTTTTCTTTGACTGGACAAATAAGCAAATTAATCTGAATGAAAAACATATATATATTAGTAACCCTTTTTTTTTTTAAGTGTATCCGAGTTTCATGAATCATACGAACATCATAAATTAAGTTAAATATTTGTTCTTATACAGCTGTGATTGTTATTTATACTTATTTCAGGAAAAGAAAAACAAAACATAGGTGCTATTTTTAATATGTATGCTGTGGTTAATATTTGATATAGGTTGACAGTTGTGTTAGGCAGTATTTCTTTCTACTTTGGGAATAAATAATTTAATTCTGTTTCATGTGGATTGCCCTTTCAAAATAGTGAGGCCTTAAGAAAAATATATACATTTTCTATTTAAAATCTCTTCTCATTCAATATATACTGTTATGGTTTGCGACACAACAAATGTATGAATTGACTCTTTGTATAAATGTGTTTTGTTATGCAATAAAATATTCTGTTTTGGCTTTTTAAGTGTTTCTTTTCAATACTACATCTATAATCACTAGATCATGCATGTAATAAAGGCAACTACACTCCAGTGAGTGCTGTAATTATAAAACATCAAAATGACATTTCAGAATAATCTTTGCAATCATTTGTAAATAAATGCTCTTATCAAAAAAATATAATGTTATCGGTAAGTTTTTAAGTAATTAGCTATTTATACAATCTTAGCTTGAATTGGTTATTTAGAAAAAAGTTTTGCAAATCGTAATTAGAAATGAAATATAAAATTTATAAATATCAAACAATGAGTTATATTTTTGACTAGACAACGGATAAATAATTTTGAGCACTGTTGTTATATAGATAGCTTCAGAATTTTCTCGCAATGCCATGTTACCAGCCAGCCATGTTTCGATTTAATGAGTTAATCACTCACTACACACATATAAATATTATGGTAAATTCTATACTGAAAAGTAAAAAGACGGGAAGAAAAGAACTTGCTTGGAATTTTTTTTAATCTAAAAGTGTACGTTAGTTGCTGCACTTCAACGTTGAGTACAATCATGCCAATGTAAGAAAAATTGAGAAACATTTAAAAAAAAATGTTTGTCCTGTTGATTTAAAAAGGTTTTTGAAAGGGATGGAATAATGAATTTTGTTTTAAACAATTAAGACAACTACATCAATATTGGAGCTTCAAGAATATTTAAAACTGATGTTCATGATCTAGATGAACCCTGCCTAAACAGTAAAATGTCTAGTACATCTTTCAAATACAGTAGTACCTCGGTTATCCGACGCAGTTGGGACCGAACCTACATCGGACAATCGAAATTTCCGGATAAAAGAGAATTTTTCAATAATCAACTAGTTTAATATGTAACATCGTTATCGAACTCCTATTATGACTATTTAAGCTGCTAAATAAATATCTAAAATCAAATTATACATGAAAATTTATTTTGAAACAAAAAAATTACAATGATTTAAATGGAAGCTTCATCTGGCGTAAATTGGTCATCCTTTGTTGTGAATTTCAGAAAGTCCCATGTACGCATATCGCCTTTTTTCCGGAGTAGAATCGTCCACGAAGAGTAGGCACGCCAATCGTGAGAATGTTGCGAAAATATGACATTGATTTCTCCTACCCCTTTTGAAATTCTATAGCTGTGAAAATTTCTGTTTGTGAAAAAAATGACAAAAGAGGTTTTGTTCCCTGTGCTTGCTTTCAATCAGAGGTGCAACAGCATTCGATTATTGTGGCACATGGTAATACGGCATTCCAAATTTCGAAATGGGAAGTGTTTTTGTTTAGAACCAGGGACGTGCGCACAGGGGATGGCAGGAGAGCTAATTTCAAAGGAATTCTAAGAAAGGGAAACCAAAATATTTATCTGTACTCGTAGTTCGGAATGAACACAAGGAATGTGAAAGTAAAAAAAAAAAAAAAAAAAAAGGGTTAAAAAAATGGATTTTGGTTAGCAGAAAGAGTCGTTTAAAAGAGTTTCGGATAATAGACGCTGAAAAAAAAAAAGTCAGGAAACCGACTTCGGTTAACGGAGAGTTCCGGTTAAACGAGGGAGGAAGATAATGGTAAATATGGGAAAGATGATAAAGAATTCAAGGGATAGGATTCAAAGAAAATAACATCAAAATAATTCAAGACGAGGCAAAACAACATTAAAACAGTTTAAGTTTTGTAAAAGTCTTAGGAGTAAGTATCTTCGAAACTAGTTATGCAAGATAAAAAGAATTTAAATTAGGAAGTGGTATTTTTTCGTGGCAAACATTTGTCCAGATTCTATCAGAGTTTTAAAAAAGTTATAAAGAAGTGTGAAGTAACGAGAATCGGAACAAGGAAAGTGACGATAATATATTAGAGGTAGAAACGAGTATTATGGTCCGAGTATGAAATATGGAATGATCAGAGCAAAATTTCTTTGGTTTCAAACCATTCAAACAGCAGTCAGTAAAGAACTTCCTAACATTTGTCTGGTATGGTATCGTATCAGGGCAAGAAATTCGACTAAACCACTGAAATGAAGAAGAATCGAAGTAGGTAAGCTGAGAGAAGGTAGTGGTTAAATAAGTCCAAGGAAGGCAAGAGAAATAAGTTGCATTGCAGAAAAATATGTCAAGTGGTGGCAATAAGGGTAAGGAGTTCCGAAGTAACAGACCAAGAAATTCATTCTATGTTAAAAGAAGGAAAGTTACGTTTTTTCGACAAAGTTCCTTCACTCAGAAACTTACTGTGGATGCCAGTTGGTAATCCTAATAATCTCTTTCAGTTACACCAGACCATATTTATTATTAAATAAAATTTTAAATCATACAGTTTTATTGGTTTAAAATTTTAGTTTATAATAAATTTTGCATGATGACAAAAAGATTTTTAGCATTTGCACCTACAAAGAGATTTCTGGTTGAAGGAGTTTTATTGAAAAAATATAACTTGTCTTCTTTTAACGTATAGATGAATTTTTATTTATGGGTGAATTTTTAAAATTTTAAATGTTACATTTTGAATAGTCATATATGAATGTTTTATTTCTTAAAATTTTTATTTGACTTATGATTTAGCCGTATTTTAATTTTATGTTGTTTCAAAAATTGATAATTGATTTTTACATTTGCTTTGCCTTTTGAGCTTGTTCAAAAATTATGTATTTTATGATGTTGCCTTTTTGTATTCTGTGTAATTCAGCGCTGTTTTATTGTTTTGTTTGTATTGTAATTGTTTTTTTAAGCCAATTTCCCCGGCATCCGAATCTGCGTCTTACACTCTATAATACAGTAAATATTTTGAGGAATGGAATTGGTGGCAAATAGCATCGTCGCTAAGCAAGTCAAGGGAAAGTATTAAAAGTAATTAAAGTTGACAGAAGATAGGTAGATCCAAGTTTATTTCATCTTCAGACTGTGTAATTTTTAAAAAATCTCTATTTAGATATAACGTTTGCAAACGTGTTCAAATTCCGTTGAGCCAAGCGAGATGCTATTTATATGTTAAACTTTATTAGTACAATATGATCCAATGCCATAAAAGTATCGAGGAAATGTCCGAAACAGAGTAAAAAAAAAAAAAAAAATTAAAAAACCGAGGAAATCGCGGGATACGCAGAGGAGATCCCCCCTTCCTTTCTGAGAATATCAAGATCAGGAAAACTTTCCCTCACGGAGAGGGGACGAATTGACGATGTTAGGAGCATTCCGTTTGCAGTCAATGTTACGAAAATGCAGGACCGGCCTTTATCCGATTGGACCAATTGCTCCAAATTGGGCCGCGCGCCAGAGTGCAAAAAAGAATGTATTCAAACTTATTCAAATTAAAATCAAGTATCGTTTTGATTTCGTAGCATTATCCTTAGGATTCTTTTTTATATTTCTAAATTCGCTTGCAAACCAGCGTTGTCCAGTTTTTTCCTGCAGCTGGCTGTCACTGCTTCAGAAGTCAACAGTCGCTGCCAACTTTCCACACTGTAATAAAAAACTAATACTAAAATTGCAGCAGCAGAGTAACAAGTATTGCGTTACAAATAAGGCATGCCGCTTTTACACCGGGAGAAACAAGCGTGTCCCTGACATTCAATCTCCAGCCATATATCAAGAGAGGACTGGGTATTTCCGTTTCGTTTCTGTAAACAAGGGTATAAGGCAAGTTTACTAAACCGCCATAGCTTTTGACTGTCCCAGTATTGACAGTTTTTGAAGACAGCCAACTTCTGAGACTCTTATGATGTGCAAACACACAAACGAAGATTTCTTTTTAATATTAAGTATACAATTATTCTCAATTAACAAAATTCTTTATTATTTTTTTCTTTTAGATTATTTGACAAGAAATCATCAGTTCTGCGTTTTTCAACATCTTTAGAATTAAACATAATTTACAATAAATCAACAGAAAATTTAAATCGAGATAGAAAAATATGAAATGACAGTTTTAACTTGTATGCTTACCGTTGGCTTATTTTACATATTCTTTTTATATTTTAAACTTAAGAAAACATTTATAAATTATTCTAAAATTGTTTTTCATAGTAAGAGATGAATTTATAATTATTTAAATTCTGTCGGAATTAAATTCACCAAAATACACATATTAGAAACATCGAGACATACGAACAATTTTTTGATTATTTTCATATATTAACTTTAATCATAATATGTATTGTGAAAAAATATTGGTTTTTTATAAAAAAAAAAATTAATTTGATATAAAAACCATTGAGGTGATATTTGTTATGCAACAGGGGAACAAATATTAATTCAGCGTGAAGGAGTTTTTTGAAAGTTAGAAATGAACATAATAATTATGCGTTAATTATACGTTTAATAATAATTATACGTTTTAATTATGCGATTACTAACATTTATTACAGCCAATTGAATAACACTCTAAAGCTGAACATTTTAAACTCTTCTCTATTGTACTTAAGGTATTCGGCTGTGTTCGGAGTAATTTTTTTGAAAAATAACTTATATATATTTTTTAATGTTATTTTTCAACTGCATATGTTTTAAAACTATGAAAATATTGTAAAATTAAGCTTTCAAAATAATATTTTTTTAAAGACTGAGAAATTTGAAGAAAAATGACTAAAATATTTGCCTTACACTAACAGCCATAGACAAAATCATATTCTAAATATACATAAATCCTTGTAGGAGTACATTTTTATGCCAGTTATCTATGTTATGCTCTAAAATCTTTCTTGTACTTCAAAATAGTTTTGAGATATAGCTGAACATAGTTTCTAAACTGGTAATTTTTCATAAAAAATGCTTTTGGTTTATACTTAAACACTTAAAAATATTACTTGATTTTAAAATTGACCTTAGTTTTTAGAGGAACACATCAAGCATATTACAGAAAACAATTCAGAAAATTTCATATCAAATCTTGAATAACGTTTTGTGAAATCACTGTTACGGTCGACAGTTTCATTTCAAAATGTCATTTCTCAGAAAACGCATTTAAAGTTTTCATGCAATTTAAAATAATGCTTACAGTTCGGTAATAAAACAGCTGCAACTCCATTTGTAATTCACGTAAAGTAAAAAGTGAGACAGTTTTAGAAAGCTCATTAAACAGGCTACAAAATTAAGTCATAAAAATCCTTTTGATAATTTCATCAAAAACGACGATTTTAAACCAGTCGGATATCTTAATCTGAATGAGTTATTTATTTCCGCTCCAACTTTACTATAAAAATTTTCTTCTATTAACGATTTTTTAATTCAGAAAAAAATTAGATTAGTAATAAAGTTTAGGGAACTACGCAGATGCATTCTGCATTGAAACATCTTCATTTTGAGACTCCATATATTAGCCTCTTGAAATATATATATTTGTTACAAGTTAAAAATTACATTAACCAAATCGTAAATTGTTTCAGGAATTTTATGAACTGTCGCAGTCTCAAATTGCTGACATGAGCAACAATTTATTCGTTGAAAAAAGTTTGGGAACTTTTGAAACGTTTTCCTCTACTAAAAATATGCATTTCTAACCCTAATATGCAAATGCAATATAATCTGCCATTATTATTACAGTGGAACTGTCTAATTTGAAAGTTTTTAATTCGAATTCATCGGTAATCAGAATTATTTCTCTGGTCGTCCCTTGATTCTTTTCTTTTAACATAATGTTAAAATATTGTTATGTAATTCGATTTTTTTTTTTTTTTTTTGCTTAGTTCGAAGTCAAGACTGAAAGATTGTAATTTTTTTTATTTATGAATTGTTTTCTTTTGTTAACTAAGCCCATATTTTGTGTCCTTAGTGATCATGAATAAATAATATTTGAAGTTAATCGAGTGAATTAAGGGCCTTAACTATATTCTACAACGTATCCCATAAAAAAAGCAATAAAAAATTTCTAACATTTTGAATTTTAGAAAAATTAATGTTAAGTAGTTAAGTTTATTCAAATTTTAACAATAAATATTATTAATTTTTTCATTAAAATGTAATATTTTTTATTTGTTCATTATGTATTATTTCTTAAAACTTAAATATAACGAGGTTATCTAAATTGTTTCTAATTGGGCCCCGCATCTCCTGAGGCAGAACCTGCGAAAATGGAATTCATAGCATCAAACAATTTTTTTTTCAATCATGATATTTTGACGAAACGTTAAGTTAAAGAATCGCACATTATGAAAACGCCGCGATTTGGAATACTTATTTAAAAATAATCATTAAACTGAGCATTTTTCCTGATACGGTCATGGACTAAAAAATAATTCTAATTAGAATGGAAGATATTTTTTTAAAGAAAATGCAAAGCTAATTTATAAAGCCAAATGTACATGAACACAAATGAAACTATAATTAATCTCGTCGATGAATATGTAATTAAATTACACGTTCATTTATGTCACATCCTTAACATATATACATACAATAAGAAATATTTGACTTGTATTACTAATCGATGTCATATCCGAGGGAATTTTATAGTATAGAATGAAATGGGGGAAATGTTTTTGTTCTTACTAATACACACAAATTCGGGAATGCCGTAACGAAAATTTGAGATACTAATAATTAACCCCTTGATCATCATGCCTTACGTTGCGTACGTCATGATTTTATCATAGACAACTACCTGACGTACAATGCGTACGTCATATGTTATTCGTTTCTGAATCAGAAAATTCTAAAAGCTGGTATATACATACATATATGAAAAAGCAGTTTGAGGCTCAAGGGGTTAAGTCAATTTGATCAAATATGTGATGTGGAAATCATGAATAAAGAATAAATGCCCTATGGAATCCCACGCTTAAGGTCTTGCATATAAACACTTAAGAATTAGACTTTCAAAGTTTCAAAACACTGATTTATTCATGCGAAGCTTTATATTCGTCTCAGATACAAGACTGGTGGAGATCACATGTTTCGTTTCTTCTCTGAAAGGATTTTTCTATTAATCGCTTTCGCTGTTCCTCTAATGGAAAATTGGTCTTTAGCTCTTAACCGGTGAACTTAAGATGATGATTCCTCTCCAGCTGGTTGAACTATATGTAACTGTGCAGTCTATTTGGTTTCAAATTTAGCAGAAACCTGACCGAGGTAATAATATTTGTAATTGCATTTAGAAGGAAATAAACCATTTTGCTCTTTTGTTCCAATGATTATTTGAAGCAATTGTTTTATATTTGTGTTTCTTATGTATGGGTTTAAAATGCAAATTTGGTCTTAAAACGATAAAGGAATTTATTATCAATAAAAGTAATTAAATAATTTATTTAATTTTTATAATTCTACAAAAATAATTATCCTTTTTTAAACACCTCCGCAATTGAGTACATAACATTAAAAATTTGCAAGTTCTGTAAAATTAATACGATTTCAATGAAAAATATTAACAAGAAATTGCATTCTTATTCTATATTTATGAAAATAATAACGATTCTGAACACTAATTTTCAGCATTTTGAATTTCATGTATTCCATTAGTAGTGTAAATGTAATGTCTGAAGCAGGAAAATTGAAAATATATTATTTAGCAAACTAGGTACAGTTAAGACAAAAGAGAACTCTTTATATGTTTTTCAAAGGTAGGATAAATGCATCAAGATGTAATTTTAAAATAACTCATTAGATGCGTTAGTTAAAATAGAAAAAAATAATCGAACCTTTAAAGCCTTCCTTTTCAGTGTAATTGTCCTAAAGTATATAAAGGTAAATTTCAAGGTGCTTTTTAAAGAAACTACAATAAAAGACGATGCCAAGAATCTTTAAAATGACCAGTAATGTAAGACTTGAGCTAATTAAAGAGAATTTTGTTACAACTCTATGCAAAGGAATGAGATAGACTATTAAAAAACAACAATGACTAAAATTGCATTATCTAGTTAGAATTTGTTTCTTATATTGGAGTATAATGATGGACAAACAGTATGGAATATATTGCGAATAATATTGATATGCACTGTAAATGAGAGTAATTAATCTAATCATAATTCAAAGATTCTAAACCTCCAGCATCATGCAAGTAAATTTTATTAAGAAAGATTTCAAGAAAAGGGCTTTACATTTTTCAAATTTTATAGAATAGATTGTTTTGATTGCGAGGTACAAGTACATTGCTAATTTCATATCTTTAGAATTGAGGTTACTTAATAATCGAAAGTTAAATGATTTATTTTTCTGTTAAGGATATAAACCGGTAGTTTTTACGTTTCCCACCCATGGTCAAACGGCAGACATTTTTCTTTCGTTTTCAATAAAGTAAGAAACACTGAAATTTTCTATTATACTGGTTTTAGAAAACATCTATATAAAAACAAAACGACTAATAAAACAAGAAAATTTTCACAAATACCTACTTTTATTTAGGTACATGAATGTTTATCACAGTAAAAATTATTTACAAGCAACATGTAGATAAAAATTTAAGTAATATGCATTTTCTGTAAAAATTACTTTTTCTCTCTGGTATGAAAAGTGTTTCGCTTAATTTTGGACATCTTGCGGAAGTGTTTAACAAAGGACTTTCATAGATTGGCGCCTTTGTTTAGTTTCAGAATAGCCGAATAGAAATATATCACGAAATTTCTTGTCCATCTCTTCTTTGTTTTGGGAACAGTTGATTAAATCCTCCTGTTTCACTTTGCCATTATATTGTTCAGGAAGGATATCTGCAGATATTGAATTATGAAGACTTTTCCAGTCATCCCTTTTCGAATGAAAAAATATCTGAAAACAGTAATTAATAATTTGTAAATCACTTGTAGAGAATTCAAAGTTAGTTAAAAGCAGAAAAAGAACTGAACAACTTACTCGATCTCGAATCTTTTTCGATAAAAATGGATATACTATGGTATAAACCACAGAGAAAAGAGACGGTGCATTGACTATGTGGACATCTCTAATTCGACAAGGAAAGACATTCTAAAATAAAAAGAATAAAGAAATACATGGAGATTTCTACAGAATATTGCAATAGAGCAAAAGCAAAAAATAAGAGATACAGAGAAAACTGAATAATATTTGTAATGGGATCATTTTTTTTTGCATTCTTTTCAGAAAACTCCTTGTGCACCAAGGCTTAGAGAAGTAAGTAAAGTCTCTATATATAAAAGGCAAATACCATGACTCACTCACTCACCACGAAATCTCCTTTACCACTAAGCCTAGAAACTTGAAATTTGGCAGGCGGTTGCTTCTCGGGTGGTATGTGTTCACTAAGAAAGGAGTTATCACAATTTTAATTAGAATTTTAATTAAAAATTACCTTAAATTTCAACATTTTTTCCGCAATAACTTCAGAGCATATTGTCTCTCAAAAATAAATTTAATATCATCTTAAAATTAAAATAATCTTTTCAATGACACCAATTTCATTTCCATGCGGCATTGTGTTTAATTTTAATTAATTTTTGAAAATATTTTCAAACGATTTCAGCGGCGAAACGGGTCGGAGAAACGGAGCGTGGTATCTACCAACGTCACAGTTCTATTTATAGCACAGGAAGGGGGAAGGTAGTGTTGATTTATGATTTATGCAGAAATGCTGCCCAGTCATTGTTCACTAGGGGCGTCTATCTATGGCGCTGCCAGATAGCGCTGCATATTGGGCTTTCACTGCCATATTCGACGTTATTCATTGTACTGATGAGTGATAGATTAAATGAGTGAGAGTTATTTGAAACGCAGTTTTTTAAATTTCGCTAGCTGTGATTCATCATATAGAATTGTATCGCTGGCATTTTAAAATTATGTCTCTATATATTTTACTATCTGCGAAATACAATAAAATATTAACTTTTTTATTCAACTTTCCCAGTTATCGCGGGTAAAACCACGATGGAGGATGCTATAATTAATATAAAAAATAAAAACTAATTTAAACAGGTGAACCAGCTGGTCGCCAAAGGCGGCCAATGCTAAATAAACGGTTGAAGGAAATCTCAAAGAAAATTATACAAATGCAAATTCCATTTTTTAAAAAATGAAACAAATGTATAGTTGGTCACGTCCATACGAATACATAAATAGTATTAAACAATGGAGTAAATTATCAAAGTGCAAAGCTATTGGAACCAATTCAAATTCCATAAAAACGATATAAAATGTATAATAAATGGTCACATCTACACGCACGCGTACATGGATGGTAACGAGAACTGGAGTATAAGATGTACAAGATGAGAAAAAATGATATACAACAACACATAAAAACACACATATTTCGCACAAGAAACTAAGCAAAAGGAACCAATCAAAATACATACGCTTATAAAAATGAAAGCCAAATATTACAAAAGGAAAATAAATATAATTATAATAATTTAAAAAAAATCTAGATACCAACAAACGTACACAATTTACAGTCCAAATAATTATGTGGGAAAAACTGCTGTTAAGAAATTCATAAGATAATGCAAGCGACGTTTTGCTCTGGATAAAAGTAGAAAAAGCTGGAAGCCATGCTAGGAATCTAGGTTTGCATTTAACTATATTGACAGAAAGAGAAAGACAAACGAGAGAAAATATTACTCGTCGACATCGATCCTTTATTAAAGGCGGGGGCAGAGAGATACTAACAGATGTATAGCACAATGCCCTACCCACTACATAAAAGGGTTGCTTAAAATGGTGACCAACAATTTACTATCAATCAACTACTGTTTTCAGATATTTTTTCATTCAAAAAGGGATGACTGAATGACCTTCATGATTAGGTATAGTAGTCTGTAGGTATACTTCTTGAACAATATAACGACAAACTGAAGCAGGATGATTTAATCAAATGTTTGCAGGACAAAAAATATTTGGAAACGAAATTTCGTGATCAGTTTGTGTTTTTTGCTACAGTTCTTAAATTTCCTACAGTCGTGTGTTGCGATGACAATACATTATTTTAATAATTTCAGAGTTTAATTATCAGTCAATCATTTAATTTAATTAAATTTTGATTCCATTTGAACAGCGCAACCTGATATCCAATGTGTCAAAAGTTCATAATAATTACAATTATAAATCAAAGATTCAAAAGCAGAAAATATTTTAAATAAAAAATTCTACTTTAGAACACAAATAAAATTGTGGTTTCAAAAACTGTTTCTATTAAATTTATTCTGTCGCGACAGATTGCGGATATTCTATTAATGAAAACTCCGTCTACAGTCATTAAATTAAATGCTACTGTTTCCCGAAACTTGATACGCAATTAGAAGAACCAAGTTAATGGGATCTTTAATAACGCTGAACCCAAGGGAGATATATGGAGCAGTTAAGTTTAGTTATATTAACGTTTCGTTCCGAGGCAACATGAAGACTATTTTGGGACGGACCTCGTAATTCTGAACAGCGGTCAGATGACGAGGCAGACACCCGAGCTGGTACCCCTTCTCCAAACCACACCAGAGTGAGTATGTGTGATTTAGCGTGCAGCAGGCAGACATACATCTTCAGTGGAATCGGGTTTCGAATCGGAAACCTCCGGCTCCAAAGCCGAGACCTTGCCACTAGGCAACCACGGTCCGGCTATGTGGGCCAGGTGAAGGGAACACCATAAAGGGACGCGTTCTGCAAGAGATGTACTGTTCGAAAGTACGATTTATGAGGCGGGAGAATCTTGGATATTCCAGAATTACATGTTTAATTGACCGAGCGAAATGGGGTTCAATTTTTACTCGACCGTACGGCATTTCGTCTATTTTTCTGTGAATTTGTTTCTTATGCAGGCACGACCAAACGCGGTGTTTGATTTTCTTCGAATGAGTGTTCCTTGAAGTCGATAAAATGATGCATTTTTAAAGGATTTTTATTTTTTTATTCCGTTTCAAGGTGGTGGCCGTTTTAATGGTTTCGTGTCGTATAATACTGAGCTTTTTGCGTCGATTCTAGCCGAATGGAGCTCCAATAATAATACCTCCAAAAATACGGATAATAGCTAATGACATTGCATTGTAATTTTTTAATGCTAATAAAAGCAGTCGTTTAATTGTAGTTTTGTGAATAATGATAAAAGCAGATACTAGTGTAAATAATTGGCAATAGGCAAAAAATGGTTAAACTTTTATAGGCTGCGATAGAAAATATTGTTTTTTGGACTTGAATTTTATTGCTCACAGAAATACTAGTTTAATTAAAAGAATTTACGTTTTAATCTGAATTGCTGAAAATTATTTAAGACGGGCCAATCAATATGCTCGTCAAGCGACATGAATTAAATTAAAGAAATTTAAGTTGCGTACCTTTACATAGATAAAGGGGAGAATGGGCTAAAACCGGGTATCCTTGGTTCTGACGTAATTTTACCTATCTAGCAAACAGATACGGAATTACACTCTATGAGTCAAGAAAAAGGAACAGACATAGTGGTGTGTTGTAGCTGTTGAATTTACGGCATCTGTGAAGGTTTATTTGTTTTAAGACGTCAACTTTCTAATGTTTGTTTGATGTTAAACTATCTTTCCTTAAAAATCATTACAGTTATAAAAACTATATTTAGTCCAGCTTATTATACTTTTACTAAGGATTTATACCCAATCAACAATAAGGATTTACTCCAATAATTTCGCGGTCCTATTTCGTTTTTTATAACCTCTGCACTCGGAAGTAAAACCGGGAACTCCAAGTGGCGTAAGAACGGGACAGTCAGTACTGATGATTCCTCCTATTAAGACGCTAGAAACACATCAGACGTTGTTTGTTTATATTTTAATGATGCATTTTCTAATTTAAATAAAAAAGAAAGGTAATTACAATGTAAAAACTGTGTTAGCTGTTCCCACAAAAGCTGCAGTGGCGCGGAGGATGAAAACAACTACTTTACATGTGAATTTTGTAACCAATTCTTAAATTGTCATACAAAAGTAAAAATGATTGCAACTTTTCCACTGAAAATCGAGTTTTCCTAATTTCCCATAACGTTTACACGTGTACCCGGTTTTACCCTACTAGTGTGATAAAACCGGGTAGATGGACTTATATAAAAAAAATGATAAAAAGTAATGAAACTGTGGCTTTTCTGAAAGATATATTGTAATTCGATAAACAATGAATATTTTAATAAAATTTGACAAGCTCTGTGTCGAATATTTAAGCTCCAGCAGGCCTTCGAACCTTAGGTACCCGGTTTTACCCTACTTTCCCGTACGGTATCTACAAAATTACAATTAATTGTTTATTTTTGTAGATATTAACAAAATGAAAAAGAAATATCATTCACTATTATCGGCATTTTTGGAGGCATTTTTAATCCGTTCCGCTTGGCTGGAATCGATGAAAAATGCCTAGAATTACATGACACGGAACCTACAAAATGACCTCCATCTTGAAAAAGGAATCAAAAAATAAAAATCCTTACACACAAGTCATTTTTAATAAATAATTAAAAAATAGTCAAGCCTTTTTTACAACAAGTAATATTCGTGCCAAATTCGAAAAAAATCGAACAAAGTGTTTGGTCCTGACTACGTACCAAACAATTCACAGGAAAACAGACGAAATGTCGAAAGGTCGAATTAAAACAGGACGTAGCTTAGCTCGGTCAATAAGTGATGTGCATATACTAAATTTTATACTAAGAGATGTTAATTTTGCTATTTAGTGAATTTCTGAGACAAAATGTCAGTGCTCAGCTATTGTCTCTAAAGATGAACTAAATATGTTGATTAAATTCTGAATCTTTTATGTTGATGTTTGAGAGGTCAAAATAAGATTTGAACAAATAGAAAGCATTGAATATGCCACTTTATTCTCAGATTTAAAAGCATTAACAAAGATTAACTTTGCAAGATGTGTATTGTTTCAGCAGCTTCATTTTAATTATACTTTAAGAAAATTAGCATAATGCGAAAAACAGTTTCTTTGATATATGAAAACTATCGAAAAATAATATGTGAGAAAATTTTTATCCGCATTCTTTAACTCTTTTGTTAAAAATATTAATGAAGTAAATTTTCATGAAATAAAATATTTTCTCACCAACATTGAATCCAAATAAAGTCTCAGCCACCCCGGAGTAAATTCAGTTAAATCGAAGATGTCGAATCCATCGAAATCCAGTATGAATGTAAATCCGCATATTTGATTCAGTTGGTTTTCGAGAATTTCGTTGACACCAATTATTTCTGTGTAAAAACGCTCTGCAAATGTGACCTTGCGATAATTGACTTTTCCTGCAAAGAGACTCGTTGTTAGCTTTGAAGAAATTTTCAGAAACATTTCTGTTTTGTTCTGTCAAACTGCATATTTCTGTACACACATTTGAGGTTTGGAAAACCAATGTTTTTATATTTTGCAAGAAGCATTAAGCTTTGTATTGGCCATATGAGAATTGCACATCGGCATTTGCTACTGGGAAGTAACTCCTACGTGTCCGCACTAAGAACGTACTACATCCATTTACCGTAAAACCGTCGCTTAACAAGCAACACCACCTATCTCAATTTTTTGAAATTTCAAAAAGGAAGAAAATACGCAATTTTTCGCAACCATTAACGAGTATTTCTGAATTTTTATCACGTATGGTAGGAATATCCGGTCTTATGTTCATATCAGATGTTTAAAAAAAATCAGAAATATCCGTTATTGGTTGCGAAAAATTGAGTATTTTCTTCCTCTTTGAAATTTCAAAAAATTGAGACCGGTGGTGTTGCCTGTTAAACAACGATATACTGATAGCATGGCTATTGCTCAAATCGCAACTCGAGCAATTCTTTCAGACAACTTCAGTTACTCAATCTGCACTGACTGGTTTAACCCCACACGATCAACTTTTTTCATTTTTAAAATACATTGGATTTTATAAGCTGATTTAGGCGAGTTTTTGTTCTTTTACTATGATCATTAATTTACTTTCATTTGTTACAATATATTCGAAAAATTTTCACACATCTTTTAGACACGATTTAAGTATTTTATTTTACATTGACATGATTTTGGCATTTCGTCTGGCGCAGTATGGCCAACGAATGGCTCTTGCGCCAATAAACCAAAACCAAACCAAACTATTAAGCATTGTGCTGTCAAACTATCGGTTTCTGTACACACATCTGAGGTTTGGGTAACCGAAGTTTTTACCAAATATTAATCAAAATGTTTTAAGACTTTACAAGAAGCATTACAATAATGAAAAATTGCATTTCTTTAAAAAATGAGGTGCGTAACCTCTTGATTTACGAATTACATTGACTTGCAGACAAATTTCAATGCAATGATGAACGCTAATTTCTGGATTTCATTTTACATCCATAATCTAAAACTAACTCGGTGCTAAGCATTGTGTACTTTGCACAATACTTTAGTTCTGGCTTTTAGTTTGAGGCTGAATACTTACAGTTTAGTTTAGTTATATTAACCCTTAAAGGCCCGATTCTTTAAAAAATGATTTTAAAATGTTTTTTGACTTTCATTTCTTGTGAATAAAACATAGGCAAAATACTTTAAAAAATCCAGTTTTGTTTTAAGTATGGTTTATGGGTAAAAAATAGTTTGAACACATAGACAAGACTGGGCTTTAACCCTTCAGTGCATACTGTATCATATTTGATAAATTTATTTCTCATGTTAATAATGAATAGAATTTTTTTTGTCCACTCGTACACGCTGTATCAGATCAGAAACATCATAAGAGATCGGATAATAATCATTCGTTCCCATTTTCCATGGACAGCACAGCTCCTATTGATAAGTCTGTGTCAGTCAGTTATTTCTGATACACCTATTGACATATTTACGGAATTTTTAGCATTTAAAAGGAGTTTTGCATCTTTGAAGGTTTCATCAATTGCTTCTACAGGTATTACCATCTGATATTACTTTTAAAATACTTTTTATTGTTTTGTAAAAAAGAAAGTGATTTCATACGTTCATTAAATTAAATTTAATAATATCATAATTCTATTTTGATTTTTTTGTGTATTTTTCTGTTATATGTGAACTTCCCCAGCCAAAAACATTTTTTATTTTGAAATTTAAAAAATCGTGCATTGAAGGATTAATAGAAAAAATCTCCTTGATAAAATTCTATAATATCAAACATAGATGATTTTTAAGAACTAATAACATGGACAAGGAATTTTCTTCAAAATTATAGAATAAAATATGGTGTTTTCAAGCTTACAAACAAAGATAAAAAGATACAGCCTCAAGTGAAAAACATCAATTTATTTATATGTTTTATCAGCACTCAAGTTACCATCAATAAGTTATAAATTGATTTAATAACATTTTCAGAATGTATATTCTATTGGAATCAACAGGCATTAGAGATTCAGTCTTATTCTCAAGAATTTTAGAGGCAAAAATAGGGTATGTTGCTTAAAGACAACACTGGGCCTTTAAGGGTTAACGTCCCATTTTGAAACAACTTGAGGGCTATTTTGGGACGACGTCAGATGACGAGAACAACACCAGAGCTAGCACCGCCCGCTCCAAACGTCCGCACCATACCAGCGGGAAGACGTTTGACACATGCCAGATTTAACATGTACCAGGCCCATAAACACGGTGGATTTTTAATGGAATCGGGTTTCGAACCTGGAACCATCTGACTCCGAAGCCGAGAGCTTACCACTAAGCCTTACCTTCTAGGCGCCGTCGAAATGCTTTCAGAGTTTCCAAAATTTAAAATCAGATTCATGTCGTTCCTTTAATCTATTCGATAGGTTTAGCCGATGTAGTGAATTTACAGAACCTCAAATAATTCTCTCAGCGCCAATAAAATAAAAAGCATAGATAAACTGAAAATGATGAGCATCAATAATTCCTATACTCACATTTTAAACCATTTATATTTTAATTAATCAGAACTAATGGGTTTATGAGAACGTAAAACTAAAATATACCTTTTTATTAATTTTTGGATTACAGCATAAGGAAAGGAGAGCCAATACTTACTGTTTATAGCAATTAGTAGTAATGAATTGTTCTTCAACCTATAAGGAGTTGTCCAAAAATGATTCAAATTTTGAGCTTTTTGAAGAGGTAGAGTACAGTTTCTGAACGCATCTAAAAACACATCACTTTGCTTGTAATACTTTTTCAGTCGCTCTAAAGCTTTCGATGTATCAAACTTGGAAACTCTGAGGAAACGCAGGAGAAAACTCTCGTCCAAACAAGGTTCAATTCCTTCTAAATCTAAAATAAACAAAATATATTTTGTCTATTTTATATTTAGATTATATCATTTTAGATTATACTAAATTCTTATGCAAAATCAAAAATCACAGTACAGTAAAGAATCCGAAATTTCGCTAACTTGTTTCTGAAGAATCGACTAAAGAGTATGAATGGTGTGGTTTACATCAACACAAATGGGAGAGACATGGTTGTACTCATCACAAAAAGATATTTTCGTCACAGTATGCAATTTCGAGGGCGAAACAGCCAGGCTCTAGAAGATGATTTATTTTAAAACTGAGGAAATGAGGTGAAGGGACATCGTCTTGGAAGTTACAAAATGAAGTTTATTGAAATGTAGCTATAATAATTGCTCATAAGAAAGATCGTCCACTGGAATCCACGTTTCATAACAGCAATGACTACATCAACGAACTTTCTCGAATATGTCAGGTATATCCTACATTTTTGTAGCAGAGGCCGATTTAGTTTAATTATATTTAACGTCTCGATTTGAAGCAACACTAGGACTATTTTGGGACGGACCGCGTCATTTTGAACTTGGGTCAGATGATGAGGACACCTGAGCTGCCACCCTATTCTCCAAACTTCCACTCCACCGGTTCCCCAACTTCCGGTTTCATTTTTTTACTATGACATTTATTAATTTTTTTCCTGGTTCGAAGAATTATTTCTTAAAATTTTTTTAATAAAAAATTTGTAATGTTGTACTGTAATTTATGTGGGAATTGTATTTTTCCCGTCTAGCTTAATAGCGTAAGTTTAATCCCTTCCTAATAATATTTTTTCACTTTCCGAACCAGCTCATTTGAATAATTGTTGTGTCAGCGGAAAGATATCGAAAGATAAGATCACGCGCTATTGCCTCACTAATCACGTGATGCGTAGGTGCATCTCTCTGTTAAAACGGGGTGTAATGTTTTAATACGTATGATTTGGCTCTTAGATTTCCAATGGAATAGAATGGTCCAGGGAGGCTTAACGAGCTACGGTTTTTTTCCCCTGATAGCACGGTGGCGATGGGTAACTCCTTTAAACTAATGTAATGTAAGTTTACTATAAGCGTTACGTAGTGTTAAAATCCTAATAATGTCTAAATCCTAATTCTCATTTGTTTAACCAGATGTAAATAGTCATATGTAAATACCGATCTCTCATATTATGTTTTCTTAAATAAATAATTTAGTTTTTAAATACTGTTTCTCCCCCTTTATCTTTGGTACATTTCCCCCTAGAGATAAAGTACGTTCTTCCGATGTGGACTGGTTTTGGGTGGTATTCTTGGAATTTATTTTCCCCGAACCCAGACCCCGCATATTTTTGGTTGGCTTCGGCCGAGACTGGAAGATCAATTTCCACATTTATAAAATACAATTTTTCTTTTTTAACTTTCTTTTTTAAGAAAGTAGTTTTTTTCTAGTCTAAATAGTTTTAAAGTCATTAATATGTATATAAATTGCTCCTGAGTGAAGAAAATCTTCCAACTTGTTGCCTATTTATTTTTAAGAAAAGCAACTTCCTTTTTCAGTTGCGATATTGTTCAACCATCATATGCACCTAAATATTGTGCAATGATGCTGAAAAACTTAGCTTTGTAACAAATTGACGCTTCACAACGCCATATTTCATTGTCCCCGCCGAGGAACAGCACAGATGTGGCTAAGGTACGACCCAGTGATGTACCTTGGTCAAAAATAAAAGATTGTGCATTTTTAATTTTTACGTTACAATATGGTAAGTGGGAGGAAAATCTAAAGGGGCTCAGAAGCTGATTTGCTCATGTTTTTAAAGCACCTAAAAGTTTTGGTTTTAGGCTTGAATTTGTAACTTTTTTCTTTCAATGAAAAAAAATTGCCGATGTATGGGACCTTCTTCTATAATGATAAGTTCTAAAATCCTTACTTTCTGATTCTCTACGAAGTATTTCGAGGCATCTAGTTCTGGATTCCTCTGATTCATTAATTTCCCTCTTGTTTGCTATCACGGAGGGATTATCTATACTTGTTGCATCAAAAGGTAAGAAATCAGCTAAAGAATGATTCATTTGAACACAATTTGTAGACAATCTGAAAAAAAAATTAAAATGTCACGACACTTTAAAATTTTTTTCTAAAGAACTGAGAGCGTTCTACCCTACAATTTCTCGTGAGAAATGCAGTGGATACCGAAACTGGCGCGGCGCTCTTGTCGTGTAACATGTGACATTATGAACTGATTTACTTTCTGATATAGTAAAGTTTTGAAATTGTGTGTATTATTTATCTACATAAATGTTTCTTTATTTAACATGCCTTCTTTATTACACTTTAAAAACACTTGATTGTGCACAAAACTGAAGGGAAAATTCTACACATGCCACCAAAGATTGTGTTATTTTAAATGGCGGTGTTATACATTTGAGCAAATACAACTTCATTTGTTTGATTTAAATGAAAGTGTAATAAAATCTTGTATTAATAAAAAATAACATTCGAAAAAGGCAATAAATCAGTATGATGTTTTAGCGATAAATATTATGCATACTTTAAGTTTAAATAAGTTTAAAATACGGTTATAATGTTTGATATAAGTTACAGTAGACAACAAATGGATAATGTAACACAATACAAAGTGTAATGGCATAATTATGTAAATAATTTGATTTATGAATTGAGAGTTGTATTCAAATTTAAAGCTCAAAATAATAAAATGAACAACTAATCTCCGGATGAGATCAAAGACCAAGCTTAGAAGATATGCATATATTACTGTAATTAAATATCTAACCACATATAAAAGTTAATTCTTTTATTTTGGTAGTAGAATAATTTATTACTAGTGGTATTTACCATTTTTGTATCTCATTCGCCGAATTTGTTGCATCTGAATATTTGTACCAGTTAAAAGCAATCATTCATTATGAGGATTCTTAACAGAGTTGCCTCAAATTCTTAAATTATTCAAGTAGAATTTAAACTAATCAAGTGGTATTTCTGCAAACATTTAGGCATCTGGTTAAGATGAAGTTAACATAATTCAAGCTTTTTGCATAACATTTAAAGCCTGTTAATCCATAAAACACATATTATGTTACAATTAAAATACCCAATGGGCACATAGATGGCCAGATCATTGCCAATAGGGTTTTTATAAAAATACTGGAAGACTTGTGCCCGTCTAAGACGGGCTTTTAGCTTGCCAACAATATCTCAGATCTAATTGTCACAGGTTTGTTGTGTCTTTGTGTCTAATTGTCACAAAGTTGTAGAAGAAAATCTCATGCACATTGGCAGAGTGTTTAAAAAATAAAAAAGCATGAAAATCAGAGATGATGAAGCAATTGATACTAACTTTCGTTTTACAAAATATATAAATATTAATTTCCAAAATTAAATAGGAAAAAGAAAGAACATTTCGAAACGTAAGTAAAAATCTCCCAGAAGTGGAAAAATAAATTAATTCTAAAGGAGTTCGTCCTCAATGAATCAACATAAAATAAAATAGAAAAGTAAATGCTCAACTTAACTATGAAAAAATCATGTCATAACTCAGAATCCAAACATTATCCCATGGTGTGTATACTAATTTGTAGACAGAGTGCTTAGAAAATAAAAAAAGAGCATGAAAAACAGAACCGATGAAACAAAATTAATTCTAGCATAACATATTAACAGAGTTCGGCATAAAAAAAGAAAGGAAAGCTTTAAACTCCCATAAAAAATCCACTGAAAAAGAAGAAATAAATTAATTTTGGTATTGGTATTAAATCATCACTATCCTCCGTATGGATGAATCAGCATAAATAAAAAAAGCAGGAAATCGCTAAAAAAAAAAGCCGTCCGAGTTTTTTGTTGCCTATGGAAAGAATCTCTTCTGGCACGTTGCCGACACTCCTGAAGCGTTAACGATTTCGGACGGCTTTTATAATACAGATAAATTCTTTAACATTTTCATCTGCTTTGTAATTTTACTTTGTAGTTGGTCTATATATCAAATATTTTCTGTATAAAACATGAACATTTGAATCGCTAACTGAAGAAAAGGAACAAGTCCAAGACACAAAGCTTTTTAATAGCAGGATGATTATGTTTCTGAATAAAAAATGTGTGTTAGAATACATTCTCACATTTTTAGAAAAAATTTAATTTAATTTTGATTCATCACGAATAGTATAATTTTTTGTGTCTCCTGTAAAATTAGTATTTTGTACTTGTTCCCTTTCTGGAGTTATGATTCAGTTAAATTATGATGATTATCAAACGATTTATTATAAGTGTAAAAAGTAAGGTTTCGTAAAGAATTCATGTGAAAAACTCTTGTCATTTATGAAGATCATATTTTAATTCTTTGCACTCGTATTTCTCCTTTCAGCCACCATTCTAGATACGTTTCTTGATTTCAATAGTTTAAAATATGTCTACAGAGTTATATGAAATCACAGATTAATTTTCTGTAAAAAATCGACTTAAAAAATTATAATTTTTCTTCTCGAAGCAATAAAACAAGTTATTGTTTTCAGTGAATAATTATTCATCCATTTATTTTTCCGAGCGCAAAAGGTTAAATTAATTAAAATAATTGGCGGACTTGCCTTAAATAATAGTAAATTCACTTAAAAGTAAATGTATCCACTAGCAATCTGCTGGAGTATTTTTACTAGTCTGACTTTTCAGGACATTAGTGGAAGCTCGATATTAGGTAAAAATGAACTTAAACAATTATATTTTTTACTTCTCTAAGCAATAAACTAGTCCTTGTATTCAATGAATAATTATGCATGCAGTTATTTTTCCGAGTTGAAAAAGGTTAAATTAATTCAAAACATTGCCAGACTTACCTTAAATAGAAATCTCCCGTCGAAGTGAATCTATCCACTAGCAATCTGGTTGAGTATTTTCACTCGTTTGACTTTTCAGGACATTAGAGGAAGACTTATTTATATCGAATTTATGCTTTTGAGGAAAAATTGGAACTGAAAAATCAATAAAGAATTAATATTTTCTAGAATACAGACGGTAAAAGACGGATCTATTAGGGCAATAAGGAAACAACTTCGAAATTCACATTTTAAAATACAGTGGTCACCAGAAAATGCTTTTGTAATTGCCTTTTTCCAAATTTAATTTAAAATTTAACTTGCCTGTTGGACAATGAATTGGAATTATCGTGATCAGATCAGGAATAAGCGTATCAGATTTTATACGCTTGGGTGCAATTCGCAATCGTGAACACGAAATTCTCAAATGGCAGTTGGTTCGAGGCTTCTTAACTATGTTCAATCATGTTATTAAATTTGTTATTATTGGAGAATTTAATTCCACTGCTGCATTAGAATCCAATTTCCATCGAATTATGTCATTATATATTCTTGAAAGTAACTAAATAGATTTCTCATAGAATTGCGATTTTTTTCCTGGAATTTCGTAGATTTTATACGTTATGGATGTGGAAATATTTACATTGTTTCCTGAAATATTTGCAAGAAAATGATAACTACTATATTTAAATGGAAAATTTCTGTACCTCAGAACCATTTACACCATCAGAACCATTAAGTCACATCATGAGCACTTTTAAAGATAGCATAGAAACCGCAAATTTTTTTCGCATTCCTATGAGTATTTACGCTTTTATAACCTGTAGAAATTATAAATACAAAATGGTTAACAGACTTGCGTTGTTATGGCTTGATGCAAAATTAGATTTTACATACAAAACTGTAATAACCTGAAAACGGCTATTTTTGGATTTAGGTTTGTCTTTTTCTGAGGTACAGATTTTTATTGTGTTTTGTGTTTTCTGGCGCAAGAGCCATATTTGAGTATGCTGCGCCAAACACAAGGTGAGTAGATTTTATCATGTTATTGAAATCAAACCAACATACTTTACCTGCCTGTAAGGGTTGTAGCTGTGGATTCAGTGGCGGTGGATGAAATATTTTACATCGTCTTAACTCTCTCGTAGTATTATCACGTTGTTTGATGAAATTGTACAACAGTTAAAACAGGCGACCTTCTACCCATATCTATAAGCTCTTTATCGCCTTTCTATTTCAGATATTAGAAAAGAATATTCGCAGTATCAATATTATCATATGTACGTTTATCTAATCATAAAATGCGCAAAAATTTACATATTAAAATCGCGAGCTGATAACGTTGCTTATCATTTAGTAGACCGATGAAATGAACTAGTGAAACTCATACTGGCCTTCAATTATTTCAATTTTTTAGCTCTATTGGAGAAGGATGGCTTCGCAAGCACTTCGATTCAGGGGTGCTGCTTTCATCTTCCTATTCCAGCTGCAAATGTCAGTGATATAGCACATGCAATGCGTCTAATTTAAAGTGTTAATTAATTTATTAATTTTAAGTGTTAATTCAATTAAAATACGATTGATAGTAAAATGTGTATGACATGTGGGACACACTGGTGTCCTTTCGCCAAAGATGAGATCCCTGTGCGTAAAGCGAGTATGCCCTATACGGAGGCGAGTCAATTTGACATCCAACTCTCGTATAGGGATTGAATTGTAGGGTTTAATGGCGCAAGAGCCATGGTTGGCTATGCTGCGCCAAACATATGATAGATAAACAGGAACATGGGGTCATAAAAAAGGTGCTTAAAGTACTAAAAGAATGCCAATTTCGCATGATATGAACGTAATTAAAATCGGGCAACATAAAAGTGAAATATAAGATAAAGTTTTTAGACAAGATAAAAGACGTCGAGCCGAGTAAAGAGTTATAAAATCAACGCAACTTTTTCAATAATAAAAACAAATAAAATTGCTTTAGCAAAATAATAAAAGCGGTAACAAAAGCATTTTTGTATTACTTTGGATAAAAATATGTGGTAAATAAAAAAAACTACCGCTTCCGTAGAGTAGAGGGTGGAGGCGGCGTTGTAGGACAAACATTTTCAGGTGTGTCCTCGAGATCTTCCGACATATCATATTCAAGTGTGTCGCCTTCTGATGCACTAGAAGAGCTCATCTCGGCATCAGCATCAGATTCTTTTTTCTAATGGAGGGAGAACAGCCATAGGCAGAAGCTCAGTGTCAACAGAATGAACACGAGATTTAGTACTATCATTAGTGACTGTAGTACGACTTGTTTTAATGACAGAATTAGAAACTTTCCTAGATGAATTTTTCCTCAACTTCAAACTAGAAACTTGTTCTTTGTCTGAAAGTTGTGGGGTTTTGTAATACTGAGATACTTTCCTGGTTTTGATATCCTTATTAACCTGAGAATCTTTTTTGAGTTTTTTTTTTATTGGTGACAGTTTTGAAATCGGAGAAGTCAGGTGGATTTTTGTTACTTTCCGGAACTTTGAATTGAGAGGAAACTGTTTCTTTATGAGTATCGGTTGAAGAGAGTTTTAAAAAGGATTCAATACATATGGGACAGATTTCGGAAGATTTATAGGATGCTTTAAATGGAACAGAATCAGAAGGCAAGATGGGCAGGCAGTTTCAAGTTTCTTTTTCGCAGCAGTTGCATAACTGGTTCCAAGAGTTGGTGTACGAGATTTGACAATTCGTCTGGCTTCGATGTACGAAAGATTTGTTTTCACTTTTTCTGCAATTACCTCCTTCTTAAATTTCCATGCAGAACAGGAGCGAGAGAAGGAAGTGTGCGAACCTTTGCAATTAACACATTTTTAGGATACTGAATAATCAGAGCTGTCATGACCTGCTTCAGCACAACGGGCGCAAGTAAGAGTCCCGCGGCAGGAAGCTTTTGAATGGCCAAAACGCTGGCATTTATAGTATCGCAGGGGGTTAGGAATACAAGGCCTAACTGTCAATTTTATGTACCCTGCTCTAACCGAATCTGACATTTTTGGAGAGTGGAAAGTAATAATTAGATGTTTAGAGTCAATAATCAGTCCATTCTGTCGGATTTTGATACGTTGTACATGGGTTACTACTTGTGGCTGAAAGCCCTAAAGATTGCAACAGTTTATATGCAACAGTCCTCCACAAGATATTGCACCCTTCGAGGAGTTAAGAGTTGCATGCGCGCTAACAGTCACAGGTATGGTGTCCAAAGATTTCAGTTGAATAATTTTCTGAGCTTGCTTGCGAGTTGCAATCTCTATTAGCAAGTCCCCAGAGCAAAGTTCTCGTGTAGATTTAGTGATGCCAAGATTTGCAGCTATCGCATTTTCAATAAGAAACAGCGATAAAGTATGAAAAGACTCATTCGTTATCGTATTGCGTTTTAAAATGAAGAAAGTATCAAACGGTGTATCAACTTGTTTTCTATGATCATTGTGGTGCCCACTGAAGGGAGAATTCCTTTTCTTGCCCATACAAGATAAAATTAAAATTCAGGCCCCGACGACACCGCCCACCACCGAGCCCAACGAGGGAAGGAAGCCACCGGCTCTGGAAGTTTCCAGCCTCAGCGCTTACCTTGATAGCAGCCGGGTTTGGTTTTGGTTTTGTCTGGTTTAATGGCGCAAGAGCCATTCCTGGCTAAACTGCGCCGATCAAATGGTAAGATTCTCAAATACTAGCAAAAAAGCTGAAACACGATAAGACTAAAATAAAAATAATTGTAAAATTTGAGCAAAATGTAACGCAATCAGAGATCAAAGTTAAAAGTTTTAAAAAGTTAAAGATGTTTGAATTGTGTTTTTCACCCATCAAGTCTTGTAAGGTTAGAGACGATGAATGGAAATAATAAATAGAGTGAGATTTAAAAGATGGACATTCGACTAAAATGTGATGAACAGTAAAATTCTCATGACATGTAGGACAGACTGGTGCCCTTTAGTCAAAAATAAGGAGCGTGTGCGTGAAGCGAGTATACCCTGTACGGAGGCGAGTCAATTTGACATCCAACTCTCGTATTGGGAGCACAGGCCACATATCAATAAAGGGCCTTTACAAAATGCAACCTGTCGTTAATCTGCAGATCCCAATTTTTCTGCCAAGTAGTATGAAGATGGGAAACAAAAGACTTCTTGATATCACTATAAGGGATGTCTTGTGACAGAAAAGAAGAAAATTTTGCAATAGAATCCTCTATTTCATTACCAGAAATGCGCACATGACTCGGAACACAATAGATAATAATATTAAAACCTTCATTTCTTCCGCAAGCTTAAATAGCTCATCCTTCTTCAAGTTCAATTTAACAGCCATTATTGAAATTATGCTATTCACAAGAATTACTCATTCACATAATACACTTGAAAAATACTCAACACATATTTTCAATTATAGTGATATTACTATTGACAGAAGCTCACACAATAAATTCGAACCCAAAGAGAAGGCAACTCAAATTACAAGCGAAAGGAATTAACATTACAAAACCGAAATCACTCACAAGCTAAAGCAATTACCTCTAAAACCAAAAGCACTTAATACTGCAACTCATATTGGATAAAACTAACAACAACAACAACACAATTTAAACACTAACAAGACAAACATTTTTTCTCAAATTACGATTGAAACAACATTTCCACTCACAAGAATGTTACGATTTCACTTTAACAAGCTGGGACTGCTGTCTCAAAGAAGTGTATAATCTCCATACACAGTTAAACTTCACAACACATAAGTTTCACTTTTGAAATCATGACACTGGACACATACGATCTAATGATAATCCGCACGCGACAAATATCACACACACACAACTCATCACACCACAGATTCTAAACAAAGCCAGTCGCAAAAAAACTTTTCCTCCCCAAAGATGACTGGCTAGGCCCTCCGGCTCGACGAACCAAATGTTCTCGCTCTACACTAACTTTACTCGTAGCTCATTACTCAGAAAACCAAACACACTACTCAGAGCTTCAAAAAGGACACATCACTCTCGAGCCTCGTTGACTGTATCACTTTAATGACAAGACAATTTTTAACAAAACAAGAGCAGCGCCATTTGTCTCTGAGTACAGAAAGCGGGAGCCTTGAAGGAGCGTGAGCAAAGGTACTGATAATTTTTAAAAAAATCTCTTTTGTCCCACAGATAATTTCAATAGATGGCAATGTAATCAATTCACTTTCCGGGTAATTCCCCCCCCCCGGGTATCACATGTTCAACAGATTTATAAAACGGCGGTAAGTTGGATCTGAGATAACTGAATAAGTTCTTTGTCTTTATTTCATGTGATTTGTTATTTCCTATTTCTTTGTATCTTGGAATTGGTTCTTTTTACTCTTTCATTTCAGGATTTTTCGGGTCACAAGGGGTTAAATTTTAAGACCTTTTGTCAGGCCTCTCACAGAAGAAATTCCGTTTTTTTTTCGAATGCTTGCTATGCGTGACCCTTGAAAACGTGGGCACCTCGATACGCCTTCATATGAGTTAAGTACTTTTCTTTGTTCCATTAATATACAGTCGGACCTCTATTTAACGAACCTCTATTTTGAGAATTTCTCTATTTTACGAATTTTTCTATTTTACGAATTTCCCTATTTTGCGAATTTCTCTATTTTACGAATTTCTCTATTTTGCGAATTTCTCTATTTTGCGAACTTTTCCTTGGAACCAAGAACATTTTGCGAATTTCTTCTTAAAATGACCTCCAAATAGCGAAGTGCATTCTCTATTTAACGAACTTTTTCTTGTGCAACCTTTTTCTACCCCCCACTGTCCACTTCACTAGAAAAACTTTCAATATCCCCCTTTCACCCTCAAGGGAGCTGTCCCTTGTCCTTGAACTAGTCTCCCGTTTTCTAGATTGTTGATCAGAGTCGTCTTTCGGTTCTTGTAGCTGGAAAATGTCAAAGCGAAAGTGCTTGAGCTTCAAAGAAAAAAAAAATTCTTCATGAGGTGGATAAAGGAGTGAAGAAAAAGGATATTGCTTTAAAATTTGGTATTCCTTCAAACAGCTTATCAACCATAATAACAAATCGCGATAAGATACAAAATTATGATTCATTGAATTTGGAGGATAGATCAGAGGTTAAATAAGAGCAGTGACTGTTAATTAAATAAATTTATTATGAACAAAAACATGAACGATCAAGGCACAATTTAAATAAATTCTTAAGCAGTAACATTCAAAGAGAGACGATTCTCATTCCCGAAGGGGAATATGGCACAGGGGTCCGTTCGCTTAGGCGATCCGAACGAGAATGAACTCCAGCCAACTTCGCACCCCCAAGGTCACGAAAGTGGACAGCTAAAGTTCATTCAACTCTGCACCCTCAAATGGCGCGAAACTCCGCGGCGAATGGAAGGACGCGTAGGCGTCAACAGAATTCTTGTTGAAAAAGTTTAAAAACATGTGTCTATGAAGATGTGGATGAGGCGGTTTTGAAGTGGATATACACAATGCGTGATAAAAATGTTCCGATCTCTGGGCCTTTCATAATTGAGAAAGCTCTTCAATTTACGAAGGTATTGGGATACGACGATTTTCGAGGAAGCAATGGATGGCTTGAAAAATTTAAGAGAAGACACGGAATTATGGCAAAAATTATATCTGGTGAAAGTAAAGACGTTGATGATAATGATAATGAAAATTGGATAACGGAGACATTGAGTAAAATTTTGAAAGACTATAAGCCAGAAAACAAACTTAATGCGGATGAGACTGCTTTATTTTTTCAATGTTTTCCTCAAAAGACATTAACATTTAAAAAGAAAAAAATGCTTTGAAAGGAAAACAAAGCAAAGCGAGATTAATTGTCATGTTAGGTGCAAATATGACTGAACAACAGAAATTGAAACCATAGTTTCGGAAGAAGCAAAAATCCTAGATGTTTCAAAGGCGCAAAATCTTTGGAGGTTGATTATGACTTTAACGAAAAATCTTGGATGACGTCAGAAATTTGTGAAAAATGGGTTCAAAAGTTGGAACAAACATATGATTGCAGAGTGTCGCAAAATTGCTCTCGTTTTTGACAATTGCCCCGCCCATCCGAAGGAAATCAACTAAAAACTGAAAAATGTTACAGTTTTTTACTTGCCACCAAACACTACATCAAAACTGCGGCCAATGGATCAAGGGGTGATAAAAAATTTCAAAATAAATTATCGTAAGAGAATAGTGCGAAAAGTTATCACTGCGCTTGAGAACAATCAATCCATGCCAAAGATCAACTTACGGTAAAGCATATCAGAAATTTCCAAAGCATGGATCTATGATGACACAGATCGTACTATTCGCAACAGTTTTGCCAAAGATGGATTCTTTGTCAGCAATGAGAATTCGGCAAGTACGGAGGACGAAGACGATATTCCCTTAGAGGAACTTTAAAAACTTCGGAAACACTAACTGAATTGGATATTTTGGACAGTGTGAACGATAAAAACAATACAGCGATGAATTGCGATGAAGATGAAAATGATGAAGATAGAAATGATCATGATGCAGAAATCAACAAACCTCCGTATGATAAAATGCTAAAATCATTTGAAACAATCCGACGCGGATTACAGTTTGCAGAAAATACGCCTGAAGGGGTTTTTGGTGCATTGCAAAGATGCGAGTCGTATTATGAAATAAAACACTTTTTCAAGCAAAAAACTCAGACAAAATTAACAGACTTTATCAGTAATTAAATTTAGGACACATGTGGTAATGTTTGCTTAAAATTACTTGTTATCATAAATGCGATAATGTCATTAAAATTCATTAATTTTAATATAAAATTATTTTTTAAAATTGAATATACATTGTATTCCCGGACAATGTTTTGTTTTATTCTTTTTTTCCTTGCAGATTTGTTTTTGATGGCTAAGATATATAAAACAAATAGATATTAATTTACAAAATAAAGGTGTGATTAATTGCCTTTTTTAATAATATTTAGTGTTTATGAGTTTAAAATCATTTTTGTGTAGTTTAAAGTATTTTAAAAGGTGAATCTCTATTTAACGAATTTTTCATATAACGAACTTTTTTTCGGACGTTAGCGTCTTCGTTAAATAGAGGGCCGATGCCAATTTATTTCCCACATATAGGGTTCCCACTTATATATCCGTTACAGCCTCCTTAACTTCTAAACGGTGACAGCTTAGGCCATAAAGTTGATGTTTAGGTATAGTAAAAAGGCTATACGCTACTCGATGAGATAACTTATAACACCATCTATCGGCAAATTTTGGAATTAGCGGTCCTATGTCGTAAACGGTGAAAGATACGAGAAAAAAGTCAATAAGAAAGTTGTAGAGCAATTTCGATTTAGTACGAAAAGATACCTTGCGCACATTAATACTCAAAACAGAATGCAAAAACTGAACATTTGTTTGGTCACGATTTCGAAAATTGCCATGTCATAAAGAGTGGGGGAAAGAAACTGAGACACGTCCCTATCTTCTGGATCATTTATTTATATTGCTCAAAATACTCTCCGTTAGCCACTATACACATTTGAATTCTGGACCGGATTTCTCGCTACACATTGTACAACATGGCAGGTGTTCTGGAGGCACAAGCATCAGTAATGCGTCGTCGAAGATCCTGCAATATTAGCGGACGGGTCGAGTATACCTGCCCTTTTATGTGTCCCCATAAGAAGAAGTCCAATGGGGTCAAGTCAGGTGTGCCCGAGGCCACTCTATGAAACCACCATACCCGATGACTTGATTCTGGAATGTCTCCATTAGGTACTGCTTAACGTTTGAAATCTTATGCGGAGGGGCGCCGTCATGCAGGAACTATACATTTCGGAGTTGGTGCAACGGTAGATTCTCAACAAAATCGGTTATTACATCCTGCAGAAGCTCCAAGTACAGTTGTCCGTTAACGTTCCCTCGTAAAATAATCGTCCAATGTGCCTGTCATTAAAAAGTCCGCACCAAACATTAATAGACCAGCGTAGTTGATGTCGAACTTCGACAGCATATCTCGGATTTACCAGTGATCAGGTATGAACGTTCTGTCTATTAAACATTGCGTTACGCGAAAACCATGCCTCATCTGTCCATATTATGTCTACCAGGAATGTTGGGTGGTCTTCTAAGTTATTCATCACAAAGTTGCACCACGTGTAACGTCTCTCAGCATCTCTTGGCAGCAATCCCTGCACAGGTATGGATTGGTATGGATGAGCACCTGATTCATTCAGGATTCAGCCAAAATTGCAGGATCTTCGACGACGCATTACTGATGCTTGTGACTCCGTAACACCTGCCATGTTGCACAATGTGCAGCGAGAAATCCAGTCCAGAGTGCAAATGTCTATAGTGGCTAACGGAGAGCATTTTGAGCAATATAAATAAATGATCCAGAAGACAGGGACGTGTCTCAGTTTCTTTCTTCCACTCTTTATGACATGACAATTTTCGAAATCGTGACCAAACAAATTTTCATTTTTTTGCATTCTGTTTTGAGTATTAATGTGCGCAATGTACCGTTTCGTACTAAATAGAGAGTGCTCTACAACCTTCTTATTGACTTTTTTCTCGTATCTTTCACCGTTTACGACATAGGACCGCTAATTCCAAAATTTGACGATAGATGGCGTTATAAGTTGTCTCATCGAGTAGCGCATAGCCTTTTTACTATACCTAGACACCAACTTTATGGCCTAAGCTGTCACCGTTTAGAAGTTAGAGGGGGTGTAACGGATATAAGTGAGAACCCTGTATATAAAACTTATCAATCAAAATTTGCAACTAATAGCGTTTAATAATATTTTATCTAGCGCATTATAATAAAGTTAAGATTCATTGTATGTGAAGTTAGGAGGTATTTTGTTACAGAAAAAAATGCCGATTTAAGCATGAATTAAAGTTGTAACGTTATTAATTTGTGTATGACATATTAAAATTGTAATGCCTTTTTATTTTATCAAACATTATTTCTATACATTAAAAGGGATACATTACTTCGGAAAAAATTTAAAGGTTTTAGGGTCTCAGAAATGTTTCAATTCCATGTCCTGGCTTTTAACGAAGAAAAAGTGTTTATAATATCATTCAAGTCAGTTTTTCTGTTTCTGCTTTCTCTATATTCAAAAGAGCTAAATCACAGAGTCTTTTGCATCCCATTGAAGCTCTGAGATATGAAAGTATCAGCTTTTGTTTGCTAAAAGATCTCTCGCAGCTTGCAGTAGATGTTGCTATCGGCAAAAGTATATATCTGTAGAGCTATTCGGAGATTCGGAAAGACACCTTCATCTCCATACCTGAGAATAAGTTCCAAAAGTCCTTCGTTTGTATTTATTTTTTTCTGACATAACTATAAGCCTTTTAACTAAAAGATTGAAAAATTTCAAATATAAATTATAGATACTTAAATATTTCTCTGACTTATTAAGGTAAACGAAAGCATTCCAGCTTTATTTTGGACCATATTAATTCTTTTTACCACCGATGCAATTTTTTAGACTTAAGATAAAATGACTAACAAATAGTTATGTTTAGTTATATTTAAGTACCGTTTCGAAGCAACACGAGAGCTATTTCGTGGCGAATCTCGTAATTTTGAACCGAGGTCAGATGACGTAAATTTTGTTTTTCAATAAACTGGTTCGGGCGTTTGGTTGTGGGGGGCGTCGTCTCTGGTGTTCGTGCTTTATCCATCTTGTGCTCATTTAAAACCGATGAGGTGACTCTAGTAGTCATAGGTATAGAGGGTTCAAGGTGGCTTTAGGTCAGATGACGGGAACAACACCTGAGCTGACAGCCCATCTCCAAACTTCCACACCACAGGGCGTCTGGTCCCATAAGTATGTTTTAACGTGAAACAGGCTCCATACACGGCGAATCTTCAGTGGAATCAGAGGGTTTTGAACCTGGAACTCTCCGACCCCGACCTTACCATCAGGCCATCGCGCCCCCTTGAGTAATAAATCATTTCACGTTGTATTTTGAATAAGAAGTATATTGTATATGAAGTACAATTGAAAGCAGCTAAATATTACTGTTCAAAAATGAGGCGAAAGTGTGAGATAAATATGTAAACGCTGCTATGTTTCTAGCAGAATTATAAAAGTGAAATTTGATAAATTCAGATTCACTCATTTTAAATTGTGGAAAACTGAAGTTAACAGTAATCACCATTTTGTTAAAATGTCATGTACGTTCATAATTAAATTAGAAAAAACTAAAGATGTTTGACTTAAAAACATGATAATAATTTAACTTTTTTTTGGCTGCTGTTTTCTGTCTTATTTTACCTTTATAAGTCTGCTTGTTGGAACAGATAATGAGTTCAGGCTGGTAAATGTGGAAGGTTTCATAGGCAAAGGCATTATTCCAAATTTTATCGAGTGGATAGTTTGGACTCGAAATTTTAATTAAAAATAAAACACTAAGATTTAAGATAATTGTCTAAAATTAAAATTCGGAAAGATTCTGCAAAATGTTTAGATATGTATTTTTATTATCGAAGTAAATGAAAGTATATACATTATCGACATCATATCCAAAGAAATTCCTGATTGGGCATGATTATATAATTTTTCAGATATATCATGATAATTATCATAATAATAACATTACTTTCTTTTCGACTATTTTTATTATGTGTTTGGCAGAACAACTTCGTCTGGCTCTTGCAAAATAAAATTTAAAATAAAACGCTATCGTGATTTCAGCGTATAAATTATGCAAATATTTAGTACTAACAACACTGTAAAGATAGCAAAATAATAGAGTGAATTTACGTCTTTCAAATCTGCTGGAGTGCTTTTACATTTCACTAAAAAAAACAGAGGATGTATTTTTCCGTTCTTCACTCTCTGTTGATTGTAAATAGTAATGACACTTTTTTGCCAGTTACTTGACACAAACTTCTGAAGAAAGCGATATCCAATCCGAATGAATCAGGCATACCATGAGAAAGCAGGAGAGTCGATAGTTTCAAACTATCTTGCCTTATCTCCCACCCAACGAGACACAATCCTGTGAAAAGTGTCTTCCTTTGAAATGAGATTCCTCGTTGACATAGGAGACAATTGGTCGTAAAATCTCTGTAATATATGTAGTATTGCGTGTTATTTTGTCTCAGCTTAAGTAGTTTCCGGTATCCTTTAGATTTTCCCCACACTTTGGTGAAACCATTTCAAATTTTAAGAATCTTTGAATATAAAGCTTTAAAAAAAGTTTTCTTCGTGCGCTACCTACCCCCACCCTAGTTACTTCACTTCTCCGATCCAACTAGAAAGTGTTGCAACTTTGTATAACTGCCAATTTTCATAACAGCGTCATCGAAATTCGAGACAATCAAGGAAAAAGTTGCTAGATAAATCCTTTTATTTTTCAATGCGCGCTTGGCACGTGTCTAATTAGGAGCCTCATTTAAAAAGAGAGAAAATGCCAATTCCGCTACTCTCGTCGTGAACATGAAACTGTTCTTCTGCCTTGCTCATTTCTCGCTGTCCAGCGCGGAGTCCCTGTTCAGGTGAGACCACTGCGCATATGCAGTGAAACGAACATTTGTTCTACAATTCTTAAAAATATTTAAAGAATTGAAGGAGATGTTCTAGTCCAAACCGTTTTAGCATGATAATGTTCTAGACTTGAAACCTCTGCCTTCATATTATTTTTTAAAATTCGCGCTTTATTATATAGCATGTATGTAATGTAAAATGTGTTTAATACCGTCGCAACGTGCGTTGCAGTAACTAAAATAGTGAAAAGTATTGTTGCAAAATATACTTAAAAATATGTTTAAAGATTCATTAAAAATATGTTTAATGATTTTAGGAAATTCAAAATTAATGGAGATTCGAACCATCGTAGTTTAAAAATATTTTAGGCTTGCTTCGTTTGTTTTTATACTATTTTTTTAAAAATTTATTCTTCATTATATGGTAACTAGAGCGTTCACGCAAAAAATGCAATTAATATCAACGCAACTCGCGTGTCTATAAATCAAGCAACTAAAACAATCACAAGTATTGTTGTAGAATATGATTACAATTATTTTTAATAATTTATTAAAAAATTTTAAAAATTACATGGGAATAAAATGGACATCTCTAAAAAGCTAATCTTTTGAATTTTAATGTGGTGTCATCACAAACGAATTACTCCAGCCAGCCTAGGCATGAGGATTCAACATGAATGACCAGGCCTCCACGACACTGTCACCACTTAATCGGGCACTGTGGCCCCCGCATTATAGCCCCTATTACGAGCGGCTCATGCGGCGATACGTCAGACGACCCGTCATCGACTGGAGGTAATTCAACCCCCACCATTACTATATCCCACAGGGAAGCGAGACTCTGCGTAATAATACGGCAGGTTCTCATCCCCATATTTGAGGTGCCCCCTTAAGTGGGAATTTAATGTGGTGTAAAAAGGGCTTTTGTGCATTAATATGCTCTGAAATTATTGTGAAAAAGATTTAATATTTCGATTATTTTTTCATTCAAAATCTAATAACAATCTTAAGAAACCTTGCTCAGTGCGCATCAACTTCCAAAGAAGTAACTACGTGCTCAATTTGGTAGCTCTAGGTCCAACGATCTGCCATATAGAGCGTTCTGAACGATTTCTGCATCATGCATGTCGCATCGTACTAAAAAGAAATAAATAATTTTTTAATCAAAATTCTGGGTTTTTAAACAAAATCATGAAAGCATGAAGTCCTGACAGAAATACTCTAAACAAATTGGAATTTTAATCATATTTATCTATATAGATATAAAATTCTCCGTCTGTTTGTATGTTTGTTTGTTTGAACCCTATACATTACCACACCCCTTGACAGATTAGAACGAAATTTGTCATAAATGTTCCTTAGCACCTAGAAGGATTAACTATGCTATTAAAAAGTTGATATCCCCTCTAAAAGGGTTGAAAAGGGGTTTAAAAGTTTTCCGCCATAACTTTTTAACCTATCATCTGACAGAAACTATTTTTACACCATCTTAAAAATTCAAAACATTAGCTTTTTAGTGACACCTGTCCCATTTCCATACACCTTTTCCTCTCATTTTTAATCAATTTTGAAAATTAATTTAAAAACAACTTGTAGCTAGCTATTCTTTTGTTTATCAATATATTCCAATATCTTTTACAATGCAAAAGCACCCGAGTGATTAAACAGTTACAGAGTTTTATACTTCCCTGTTTAATCACACATGCTCTTGAAGATCAATTGATTTCTGTTAATATTTCCACATCATCATTGGTTTTGTGATCACGCGATTTTAGCTCCTTAGATTTTTATATTTCACATATAATTATTTTATATTTCACATAATAATAATTTTATATTTCATAATAATCTTTGAAAAAACGTATTTTTGAAAAGTGGAGATGGTTACTTTTGCAGCTACACGACACTAATAGCTTATTTTAGTTATACTAACGTCTAGTTTTGAAGCATCACGAGTACTATTTTGTGGCAATTTTGAACCGTGATCTGAAAAGGGCAAAACAATTTTTAAGAGAGTAATTATTAAAATTAGGTTGTAATTGGGAAAAGGTAATAAGTACAATTATTTTAAACAATTTTATTTAAAAAGAAACAGAAAGTGTAAACTTTTAACAAAAAAGCAATGTAAAAGGACCAAAGATTGAGCTGAATGATGTGAAAGTAAAATAAATGAAATTGCCAATATTTCAACTGAAATATTCACATCTGTGATATAAAGCTGGGAAAAAAACTATGCAAGTTCAAGAATCATAAGCTTACTATCCAAGTAGCATTCCTTGATATATTTATTTTAAATATCAAAAAATGTAGAACAGAACACAAAAGGGTCAGATTAAGTCCTGTATTAGCCCTTAGGTAAATCAATTTACGGGCCATCCATAACTACCAAAGGCAGATTTTTTTTATATTGATTTTAATTTAATATCTATATAAGTAGTTTTTTATATAAATATAGTTTTAAAAATTTTTTATAGCATTTAATTACTGGTCAGCTCCAAGAAAGTTAGTTTCATTATCTTGCGTTAAAAAAATTTTAATTTAAAAATCAATTTTTTAACAAAGCGGTAAAAAAAGCAACAAAATTTGTTTTAGTACATTCCAAATACTCATATACAAAGTTTGGCACTGGTGTTGTTACTCATGAGTCAATCCGTCAACTGTATGAAAAAAGATTGACCGCACATACCTACAAGAGAAAGTTAAAACATTAAATAATTGGTAAAAATAGTGTTTTGAAATTTAAGTGGTACTTAATTTTAATTTAACTACGTTCGAGAACATAGAGCCCTTGTAAACCAAGTAAAATTTCAAAACTTAAATAACCCTGAAAATGCCGGAAAAAATTTCGATGCCTAAGGCCCCCGAAAGTTGTAGGGCGCCCTAGACAGTTGCCTACTTGGTAATCCGACATCGGAACATATGAAAATACCAACGGAAACCACCATAAGCAGCAAAGCGATTTATTTCCCCCGCCTGAAAAATAGACCCGAGCGCATCGTTTTGCGGCAGCCACGATGAATCACTTCCGTTGTGGATGAATGCACCCAGAGAAAGGGAGAAAACGGCGCGAAGGTCACGCGTGTGGCTACACCTGCTTCTTCAGCATATTGTCTATAATTATTCTGCAGTTGACCTTCAAGCAGCGACTCCTAGAACTCGCTCGTGTGGCCGTATACTAATTGTAATTTCTCTTTTTTCGACCCCACCCAAATGGTTCATGTTATAAAAATTTGATGACTGCCTCCACTCTCGAGTGTAAAATTTACTAAGCATCTGTTCCAGTACATTTTTATGTAATTTTATTAAGTTAATGCATTTGTTTTGTAAATACAGGGAGTAAAATTTGTGCATAATATAGGTGTTGAATATTGTACATTGAAAGGTTTAGGATTGTAAATATAACTTAGCAAATCTATATAAAATTCAATGTCTGTTTGTTTGTGTGTGTGTGTTTGAACCTTATATAATTCCATACCTCTTCAGGGACTAGAACGAAATTCGGCACACATGTTCCTTAGCACCTAGAAGGATTAACCACACAATTAAAAAGTTTCTAACTCCACCTAAAGGGGGTGAAAGGGGATAAAAGTTTTACAGTTTTTCTGCCATAACTTTGGAACATATCATCACTCAGAAACTATTTTTACACCCACTAAAAATTTTAAAAATTAGCTTTACAGTGACACCTGTTCCATTTCTGTGTGACTTTCTTTCTCATTTATAATCAATTTTAAAATTTAATTTAAACACAATTTGTAAGAATTTTTTCGTTTGTTGCAAGTAGTCCATTGCAATTAGGTAAAATAGGGGAAAAATTTATAAAGTTTTTGAATTTTGGTCAAAAATTCCTTGAACCTCAAGGATATGAGAACCGAAAAGTTTCCACCCGCCAGAGAGGAGCTTCCCCCCCTTTAGGAGGAAAAACTGAAGTGAAGTGGGGTGTTTGGTCAGTTTTTCTTAGCTTTCTTCCTCCCTATACATTCAATGTTAAAAATGGTATAGTTGAATGTTGTAGGTCATAACATTCTGCGTCGAATGAGTATCAAGAATATATATTTTGTTGCAGTAGTACGATTATAAACTCTTATCGAAGTTGCAATGATTTTTCAATTTTCAAAAAAAAAAAATAATTATTATTCTTACAAAAAACGACGCATACAATCATAGATGCTGTCTAAATAAAGTTTGTTTGTATAAGTATTCACTTTTGTAAGCACACACATATGTCGTTGCAACAATACCAGAGCGCTAGTGTGGTGTGGAAATTAGGAGAGAGAGTACAAGTAGTCCATTGCAATTAGACCAAAAAACGACAAATAGGAGAAAAATTTATAAAGTTTAGAAATTTTGGTTCAATACTCTTCTGACATCAAGGAAACGGGAACCGTAAAGTTTCCATCCCAGAATGGGGAGTTTCCCCCAACCCCCCTCGAACTTGCAAAAACCATCAAAGCACAAAATGATAATACCCAGCTTATAAAAACAATTATTAACATTGTTTTTTTCTTAAATACAATAAATTATTTTTATAAATATTCTAATTATATGCAACCTCGTGCTGGTCATGCTTTTCTTACGGAAATTTATTCCTATGAATAAAAAAAATCAACAAAAAATGAAAGTAAATCACAGAATTATAGTTGTTTCTCAATGAGTTTTCATTTGTTAAAGTAGTAAATTAACAAAAGTTTATTTATTAAGTTATTTATTATATCTGCGATATTATTCATGTCATTGACCTTGAATAATAGCCCGCATGCACAGTGTCTGGCCGCTTAACAGACATAACAAACGTCAGCCACATGCTATGTATCGTGACACAATTTCAGGATTCTATGGAAAGAGAAAACTACAATCAGAGCAATTGTTCAACAGCAGTAAATACCTGCAAGATATCCCTGAGATCTTTAATAACCCTAAATCTACTTTTACTGACATCGAAAGAGCAGGAGTTCATCATCGCATTGTACAGCAACACGCAGAAAGAGGAAAGTAGCTTGAATAAGATGAGGTATGACTGTTTCAATCAACAAGTTGGTCAAGCGAATTCTGCTATTCTTCTCTCCAAGTTACCTCCAACCACAGAAGCTGCACATAAACACTGCCGTCGCACATTCCACCAAGTGCACACATGGCAAGGAAAGCGTTTGAACCCATCGAGCTGGAGATGGAAGTTAGTGAGCAAGTCGTTGACGCCCATATACACTATTAAAGGACCGACGCCAGCTAAAATAGTGTCTGTAATTACTTGTGGATGTACTAAAGGCTGTGGAAAAAATGCAAAAGTGTCAGTGCTAACGAAGAAGCTCGTCCAAAAAGAAGACGAAGGAGATAATGATATCATACAAGTAAAGCAGAAGCAATTACATTATTATACATTATCTATGCAGAAATAATTTTAATCACAATTGTATTGCTAAATGAAATATTTGTATTGAAATGTTGTAGAAAATATTTTTCCCACTTTCGATACTCTTTAATTCTTGATTTATGACTATTTTTCAAATTTTCAGTTTAAAGAAAGTTGTGTGTTATTTGATGTTAGAAAAGCCTGGGTTTTAATCTGTGTTACAGGTTTTCGCTTCTAAAATTAAATGCAAATAAATAAAAAAAGACACTGACTTGTCCACATATACTTTTAAGAACATCCGTGATTTTGATAGTTTATTAAAACATTTAATTGGCAATTTAAAATTAATTATAGGAAAAAATTAAATATTTTTGTTGTTGTTTTTTACAGGAAAATTATGCCAGATAAAAGCTTAAATCTATCGTCATAGTTTATAGAAAACTTAATTACTTATATTTACAAATAATCATAATTATTACTTGTTTCATAAACAAGATATCGCCTTTTCACGGTTTCTCTTTTTCAAAGTTTCGTGGGGATGGGAGGAAACTTCCCTCTCAGGGATGGAAACTTTACAGTTCCCGTTTCCTTGATGTCAGAAGAGTATTTAAACAAAATTTCAAAACTTTATAAATTTTTCTCCTATTTGTCGTTTTATGGTCTAATTTCAATGGACTACTTGTACGCTCTCTCCTAACTTCCACACCACACTAGCGCTCTGGTATTAGCGCACCGACATATGTATATGCTTACAAAAGTGAATAGTTATACATATAAACTTTATTTAGACAGAATCTTTGATTGTATGCGTCGTCTTTTGTAAGAATAATGAATTTTTTTTAAAAAATTGAAAAATCATTGCAACTTTGATAAGAGTTTGTAATCGTACTACTGGAATAAAATATATAGCGTCGGTACTCATTCGACGCAGAATGGTATGTTCTACAACATTCATGTATACCAGTTTTAACACTGAATGTGTAGGGATGAAATAATCTAGGAAAAACTGACCAAACACCCCACTTCACTTCAGTTTCCCCCCCTAAAGAAGGAAACTCCCTCTGACGGGTGGAAACTTTTGGGATCTCATATCCTTGAGGTCAAAGAAGTGTTTGACCAAAGTTTCAAAACTTTTTAAATTTTTCCCCTATTTGCCGTTTTTCAGTCTACTTGCAATGAACTACTAATCATATTTGCTTTTTCCAATGTTAAATTGCTTTCTTTAGACATTTTCACGCAGAATTTCGCAGCTTTTAATATGCGCGCGCGATAAATTACATTTAAACACTGTTTTTTAAAATCATTGCAACTTCTTCTACAGTTTGGCTTAATTTTGTCTGAGATTTTTGCACTTTTAAATTTATAATGCTTACCTGTCATTTAATTGACTGGCTTTTTTTACTTTATTTCATTAAATAAGATTATAGTTCATTTATAAGTTTTTCAGTTTTTATGGTATTGTCTATGTTCTCTTACAACCTTAAAAATTATACATTTTAAAACTTATCAACGGACGAAAAAGGATACCTTTGCATTTTTTTAACTAAAGGTTTGTGGCCTCTTTTTTTTACCTTCTTAATATCTATATTTCAGGCATTATTTCCCCCTATTAACACATACTGTCATGTCATTAAAACTCAAAATCCAAATATTATGTAGTGAATCTATAGCTAAAGCATACAATGTCAGTTTAGAAAGAAATCTGGCAAACATGTTTCTTCGCACCTGAAAAGATTAATTACGATGTTAAGAAGTTTCTAGCGGGGAGAAAAAGGGTGAGGTTCATTTGCGTACTTTACATTCTTTCGTATATGTACAATTGGGGTCGCAAAATAATTTTTTCTTCATAGATGAAGTCGCAATTTTTTCCCTCTTGGAAATTGGATCACAAGTGAAGAATGCTTATAAATGCAGCAGATTACAAAATATTTACACAGGGAATCACCAATGGCGGCGAGTCGGGGCGGAAGGGCTATTGCCCTTCCTCTTTTTGAGAGAAATATGAAATTTTTATTTCATTTTAACTGCTTATAACTAGGAATTATAAAAAAGCAATAATGTCCAGGAAAGCTAGCTAATTTTGTAACTAAATTTTTAAATTTTGTTGTCTACCCTCTATACTTCTGGTACTTTTAAGTGTCTATAAATCCCCCACATACACACACACTCCCAATCTCCGCTACTAATGAAGACTGAGAGAGACGCTAAAAGAAGAAAAACGGGTTCAAGACAACCGAGGGAACATGACTACAACATCATTCACGGAGTTCCTTTCCCCGCAATCGAGGCGACATCCTCCGGCACGTGTCTGAACTAGGAGCCCCGTTTAAAAAGAGAGTGAATGCCAATCCCACTACTAGCGTCCTGACCATGAAACTGGTCTTCTGCCTCGCTCTTTTCTCGCTGTCCAACGCGGAACTCCTATTCAGGTGAGACTACGCTTCCTCTGCGCATATGCAGTGAAACGAACATTTGTTCTAAAATTATTAAAAAGATTTAAATAATTAAAGAAAATTCTCTAGTCCAACCCATTTTAGCATGATAATGTTCTAGGCTTGAAACATCTGTCTTTATATTATTTTTAAAAATTTTACGCTTCATTATAAAGCATGTATGTAATGTATAATGTAATTAATACCCTCGCAACGTGCGTTGCAGTAACTAAAATAATGAAAAGTATTGTTGCAACATATGCTTAAAAATATGTTTAAAGATTTATTAAAATGAGAGAAAAAATTCTACGGAATAGCCCTTCTACAAACCTTTTTGGCGATAATTAATAAAATATATAGAAGAAATATTTGAAGGAGATTAAAGTCTGTCTTTAACTTATTTTTTAAAAATGTGCTCTTAGATATATAGTGACGATAACGTGCACTCAAAACATATATATTTAAAATGTAATGTAAACTGAGTGTATGTAATGTAAAAATTGATTTATATCTTGTAAATTAGTCGGCAATTTTTTTACAATTCTGTGTGTTTTATAATTATCAAACTCTATCTAGAGGACTGCGCCGTAGCTTAAAAATATTTTAGGCTTGCTTCGTCTGTTTTTATACTATTTTTTAAAAATTCATTCTTCATTATATGGTAACGAGAACGTGCACGCCAAAAATGCATATAATATCATCGCAACGCGCGTTTCTATAAATCCAGTAACTAAAACAATGACAAGTATTGTTGTAAAATATGTTTAACAATATTTTTAAAAAATTATAAAAAAAATAAATAATAACTTATATGGGAATAAAATTGACATCACTTAAAAGCTAATCTTTTGAATTTTAATGTGGTGTCATCACAAACGAATTACTCCGGCCAGCCTAGGCATGAAAATCCAACATGAATGACTAAGCCTCCACGACAATTAATCGGGCACTGTGGCCCCCGCATTATAGCCCTTATTACGAGCGGTTCATGCGGCGATACGTCAGAAGAAGGTGCGACCCGTCATCGGCTGTAGGTAATTCACCCCCCCACCATTAATATATCCCACCGGGAAGCGAGACTCTGCGTAATAATACGGCAGGTTCTCATCCCCATATTTGAGGTGCCCCCTTAAGTGGGAATTTAATGTGGTGTAAAAAGGGCTTTTGTGCATTAATATGCTCCGAAGTTATTGTGGAAAAACTATAAAATTTCGATTAATTTATCATCAAAAATCTAATAAAATCTTCAAAAACCTTGTTCAGTGAGCATCAACTACCAAAGAAGTAACTACGTGCTCACTTTGGTAGCTCTAGGTCCAACGATCTGCCCTATAGAGCGTTCTGAACGATTTCTGCATCATGCATGTCGCATCGCGCAAATTACAGACAGTAAACAGTGTATGAACATTATCGCTATAAAATTTTTTAAAACTTCCTCCTGTTCGTGTACTAAAAAGAAGAAATTAATTTTTTAAATTAGAGTTCTGGGTTTTAAAACAAAATCATGAAAGCTTGAAAGTCCTGACAGAAATACTCTAAGCAAATTGGATTTTTAACCATATCCATAATCTATATATTTCAAATAATTCGTAAAACCATGAAACAGTTCTCCAGCCCCAACCACTGGACCAATTTCGACAATTTTTATTTCGTATGGAACTTATGACCTCTTGATTTATCATCAGTAGTCGTCTGCCCCCCACCATCCTCCATTTTAGAAATCGAAAAAATACTTCTCTACTGTACATTCTTTGTGGGAAAAACCTTGACAGGGTCCCTCATCCAAAATCACTGCACGAATTTTTCAATTTTTATTTTTTATGAAAGCTTATGACACCTATTATAAATTGACTAAATTTAAAAATTGATTAAATTAATTAATAAAACATTAATAAAAATTCTTAGTATTATGTATAAAGGCGCAAATGCAGCTATTTATAATATAATACAGATACAAATAATAGATATACTAAGCAAAATTTAAATTAAATAAAAAGAAAGAAAATTATAGATAATAAACAGCAGATTTAGACATAAACGATGACAATACATCTTTAAGCGTACAAACGCAACAGCCTCAAGTGATTGCATCAACAAAAGTTTAAAACGATAATATTTAAAACACATAAAAATTAATTTAGAAAGTAAAAAATGTTCAAAAAGGAAGAAGTGAATGAGGAATCGAATGGGGAACTTTGTCGAAGACCACTCACCATAAAGATTCCAAATTAGACAAGATTTTCTGTCAAGGGTAAGATTATAAATCAAAAGTATACCCTTTGTGGCCTGAATCCTGTCCAATATCAATATGAGATGTCTAAATCTGCTGTTTATTATCTATAATTTTCTTTCTTTTTATTTAATTTAAATTTTGTTTAGTATATCTATTACTTATGACACCTAGATATATTATGAATCCTCGCCTCACCACCCTCCATTTTCGAAATATATCGCAAAATGAAACTATGGCAGTCTCTCAGTCTCTACAACCGCCACCTCGCCAATTTATTTCGCCAAGTTTCAAGCATAGCCACAGGCTATTAATATAACGAAGGCGGCTAATATATTTTAAGTTTTAAAGAATGTTTAGGAATCTTATTCCATTTCATAATCATTGTGGCTATCACGCTTTAATTTTTTGTTTTTATCATGATATTTTTTATAAAAAATATTTTTTCCAGTTTTTAATAAACCAATTAAAGTGTGTCTTAAAACTTTTTTTATTTTAATTATTTCCTACAATTTAGTGTTTAATACATTAATTCATAATTATAAATACTCTATGACAGATGGCATTTCTCCTTTGGATTAAAAATTCAATTAAAATTAATGACTAATTGGTGATTAATTTATGAAAATATTGAAATATTGTATTGTCATCGAGAATACAAAACTCTACAAAATATCAAAACTGTATTAAATAAAAAAGCGAGTGAAAAATGGATGACAAAATTCTATCTTTACAAAGATGAAATAGACTAAATATTTTTATGACTTTATTAAAACTATTCAAAATTATATAAAATGAATAAAATTTTTCCAAAGCAAAGAAAAAAATATTTAAATGAAAATAAGAAAAAGGCAAAACAAGTGGATTCCTCAAAATTCCTGTCTAAATTACTTAGTAACTTCTTTTTGTATCTTTGCAGGCTTCTCCTACACCGGAACATGTCCGTCAGTAATCACCTGGATCAGATGGGCACCAGGAAGTCCGACGACAGCGCCCCCTTTCTGGAGCCTCTTTACACCAACCCGGATGTGAGTGACTCATTGCTGTTTTCTGATCCAATTATCAATGAATTATAGATTTTCTGTGTAGCTTAAACGACTGCTATTCCTGTATCGCATCCATAGAATAAGCGTTTTATCTTCACTGCCGTGTCGGGGTCGCGGTGGCCTAGTGTTAAGGTCGGAGGGTTTCAGGTTTGAAACCCGATTCCACCATAGATCCGCAGTATATGTGGGCCTGTTGCAGGTTAAATCATCCGTAGGGGGCCAAACGTCCTACCGCCGGTGTGGTGCGAAAGTTTGGAGAGGGTTTGCTAGTTCAGGTGTCGTCCTCGTCATCTGACCGCGGTTCGTATTTACGAGGTCTGTCCCAAAATAGCCCTCGTGTTGCTTCAAAACGGAACGTTAATATAACTGAATTATAAGCCAATTTACGCTTGAAGAATTCACCGCTTCGACGCTCGAAGAATCGCCAGACGCGCTCACAATAAATGATAAGTAATCTTTACTCGAAACCGTGTATATACAGTAGGACACCGGTAATCCGGACGAATGCAGGCACATGGACGTCCGGATTAGCGAGGTTTCTAAAAAATAACGTAAAACACTTCTTTCAAAAATTGTATGTATAGGTATAGGTATATGTATAGGTATCTATGGTATATTTGTATGAACTAACAATGTGTGGATAAATTGAATGAACATGATATAAGTGAATAAACATAATCAGTGTCCAAAAAAGTCAGTGATTTTTTTTTTTTTTTGCGCTGCCGTTCCAGTTTTTAATTCAAATGCGCGGTCTCTACGTCTGAGGAGCATAATTTCGTGCGCTTCAAAATTTTGATCTTCGGCCCACTGAAATGAAGTGTTGAGTGCCGCCACAGCCTCAGAATGAGAAATTTTGACGGGGGTGACGTCGTCATCATCATCTTCTTCTGCTGTTACCGTCCTGATAATTTTGTCGTGTTAAAATTTCATTTCGAGTCAAACTGTCGTCAGCCTTAACAGCGCACTGAAGGGCTTCAGTATTAGACATCGGGTCCGTGTTTTCTTCTGTAATTAGTTAATGAGTGATGCAAGCTGAATTTCTTCAACTTCAGAATCAATAAAATTGAGAAGCAAATTTTTCCACGACTCGTTGATCAGCAATGTAGACACAGATGCCCAACAGTTAGGCAAGACTGGACACGAAATCTTTTAAGTTTACATTTTTTAGTGTTTTTTCCTAGTTTTCATTGTACATAGGATCATTGAGATTGTCCCTAAGAAGCAACTTGCGATATTCCAGCTTGATGTTTGGAATAACATTCTGATCAATGGGTTGGGTCAGCGCAGTTGTGTTAGGGAGAAGAAACATTGCGGAAATTTCATCGTCATCAGTGCACAGTTCTTCTGCGGAAGGATGCGCTCCAGGACAATTATTCAACAACAATAAATCGGCGCCACCGAGAGAGACATCACTCTCGTGCCGCCGGCAGTTGACTGCCCTTTGTTGCGGGTTTCCATCATTTTCCATGGACCGTCCGGATTACCGAGGGTTCCGGATTAGCGCGTGTCCGAATTACCGGGGTTCTAATGTACATCAAATTTTGGATCAAATCCGTCAATGGATTAACTTTCGATTTGTCCCTCTGTGTGATGTGAAGGCAATTTCTACAAAACGCTTTTGCTAGGTGAATGAAACTTGGTATGTGACATCACGAACAAGTCCTACAGTTACAGTTGAAGCTAATAGTAATACTTTTAAATACTCTATAATATTGGCCTGAGTTTCAGAGATTACTATTGCATTTTCGGTATAGGAAGTCTACCCGTTGCATTGGTTCTCATGACACGACTTCCGGAAAATTTCTGCAGATCTTCATCGATCATGACCCCTAGAACCTCAAATCAATCTTCGTTAAAAAGTTTATATATATATATATATATATAACGCTTTTTCCCATGTTATCTTGTGTACACGATAACTGGAGTAATTTTGATTTAAATTTAACCAGCGTGGGATATGTTGTAAGAACAATGAAAATCTCTTCTGAGTTCATAGATGGGCCATCCAGCTCAAAGGGGTGGATATAGTGGGGGTTGTAAATTTAATTTCCCCATTATTCCCTTACGATTGAAGATAGAAAGAAAATTTAATTAGGCGAATTATTGCTTCATCATAACGAACGACTTTTGTGTTGAAACTTTTTTGATAGCTACAATTGCTCATAAGTTATGAGCTAAAAAGCCATTTTCAATCCTCTCCCCCAAATTATCATTTTCCCATAGCTCTGTTACGAAAAAAGATATAAAAAATTTCAATGAGTCGAATTATAACCTTATCATAACGAATAAGTTTTATATTGAAAGTTTTTTGACAACTAGAATTCCTTAGAAGTTATGAGCTGAAAAGCGACATTGAATCCCCCCCACACCAATTTATCTTTTCCTCATAGCTCCGTTACAATTGAAGGCGGAGAGAAAATTTCAATTAGGGGATTTATCACATCATAACAAACTACTTTTATATTGAAATTTTTTTTACAGCAAGAATTACTTAGAAGTTATGAGCCTGAAAAGTGATCCCCCCCACCTCCAACTTAAAGTTCATTTTAACCTTATGCATGTTATATTTCGTTAAAAAGCTCCCATCAGCCGCATTCATTTCTCTTTTTTATACGTAAACAAAATGATATACCCTGCTTTGCTCCGGAATAAAATGCTTTCATGTCTAATTGTTATTTAACTATTAATTAACTATTATACAAAAAGTATAATACACAAATTCCTTTTTTGATCTGAAATGTTTTTAATCAAAATTAGAATATCAATTGAACCAGACAATTTTTAAAAACAACCGATAGCTAATTTTCTCCATAAATTATTATTTGTTCTATAGTTACTACAAATTTTATTAACAATTTCGAAATTGAAAGAAAGGTTTCAATGAATATTTTGAAACAATTAAATTAAATAATTAATTATTCATTAATTTAAAGCATGAAAATAAATCAAATCGATAGTTGGTACTGATTTAAATTGTTGATCGCCTACTTTTAAAATTTTCTTTTAGCATTCGTCCAGAATTCTGTTAATGTATTTTGACAACAGTTCTTCGTATTCTTCTTGTTTTTCAACAATAAAGAATATTGTTAAGAATTCTATTTAAAATTAATTTTGAAAAAAATTATTCAAATGAGAGAAACAAATTGTATGGAAATGAAATTTTTTTCACTGTAAAGCTAATTTTTTTGAAATTTTATGTGGTGAAAAAATAGTTTCGTGAGATAAAAATTTCCAAAGATATCGCGGAAAAACGCATTGTTTATAATTTTTAATTAACTGAAATTTTAACTAACTTTTAGGCTTTGGAAAGTTCAGAGTGACCTTTCTCTTGTCTTAAATGAAAAGTGTGCAAAGTTTGGTTAAAATCTCTTCAGTGGTTTAGGAGGAAATGCGGAGCATACATACATAGCCACAATGACTTTTATTTATATTAAGATAAATCCAAATTATTACTGACAAATACTGTGAACCATAAAGAAGATTTTAGTGAAAATTTCGCAAAAATTAATTAAATAGTTAATTTTAATTAATAAAATAGTTAATTTTAATTAATAAAACAGTTAATTTCAATAATTAATTTGATATTTAATTAAACATGGAGCACCAAGATTTGTTTAATAAATTTAATATAAAAAACCCAAAAGATATCTAAATAAAAGTTCTCTTTTTCCTTATTGATATTGAAAAATATCTCATTAACTTTAAAATTGTCTTGCGGTTTTCTGCCCGACTATTTGCTTTCAATTGTCGATGGAGATTTAAATTCACTGTTCAAAGTGGCTGCATTCATATCCTATGCTTTAATCACACCTATTTAATTTTCCACTCACAATATTTAATAAATTTTATTCTCTTATGTGTTAAGAATTTAGTGACTATTATCTAGTTCTCTAAATGAGCACATTCTAGTAGTGTTTAAATGTTTCATATAATGTGATTTAGGCACATGACAAAGTAATGTTCGCACAATTATATGGTAACCTAGATTAAATAAACTAATTTTTAAATCTCGAGTCGTTCTTTATTCGTGTCAAGTGTTAATTTCTTGCTACTGTTTCAGATAGGTTGGCTTAATGTTTTCTAGGGGATATTTACACTGTTGGGATGTTTATTTCTTTATGACTTCTATTTGTTGAGTGATTATGTGTTGGGATATAAAAGAAAATGGAGAAATTTTCCTACCGATTAATCTAGCACAACACAACTGTCTGAGTAGAATGATAAAACCTTGATATAGTAAAAATTAAATGTCATGAAAACAGAACCATGACGTAAATATTGAAATGTTTAGAAACAATAAAGTCATTATCAATGTCTATATTGATCAATTACATTAACGTAAAGAAATCTACCTTTGCCTTCCTGCTTGCTGAAAGGCATTTTATTTTATTTCAAATATTTTTTTTATTTTTATGGCATATTTACTTGAAATTAAAATGCATTTTAAATTGCTTCAATATTATTGAAAGAAATTCAAATATATTTGAGAAGTGGCAGTGGATAAATGCATTCATTTACAATTCTGTGAACATTAGATTTAGTTTACTTACTGTCAACCTGTGAACTTTTAATTGATGTAATTGAAGATTATCTATCCCTACTATTTGATTCTGGATGCACTTGAATTTAATTTTTGATTTTGGTAGTATTTTATTTAAAACGCATCTAAAAATTCACGATTTTAACAATTCACCTGGTTTACAGTAGTCATTTGTTAAAATCTTTAGTTTTATCAATTATTTGAAACTAACATTTTGTTATATTCAGAAACTTTCAATTGGAAATTTCTTCATCGCATAGCTTTAATTCTAAATAATTAATATAAAACAGAAAAATTTAATCTAATTTATGCAACTTAATCACTTTTAATCTTATTGATATAAATGAATCTTTATACACTGGCATACAAAAGTTAAGGAACATTTCGTAAAATACGAGAAATTTGCAATTTATACGAAAAATATGTTTCAAAGCAGTTCTGGAGAATCGTGTAACATTCAATAGAGTATCATATACATATTACAGTGAAGATTCGGTCACGAGGGCAATTAGGGGGACCACCAGAAAGGGATGAAGGCGAAAATGGAGTTTCACCCATCCTGTTTCACAGAAAGCTGATAACGAAATGTAACTTTTATCAATGGTTATGGTTTAATGTGCATAATATTTACATGCATTTTCGTAATCATAGCACAAATATTCGGGAAGATATAAATGTTTCTTTAAAAAATCCCAAATTTTTCCGCATGTGTTTTTCTTATAACATGCAGAGTTTTCATTAAAAGAAATTTGCAGAACACTTGACAATATGTTACAGAAGTATTGTATTACACTTTGAAGTAAATACGTTGAATATTACCGGAAAGATGAGTGTTTGTACTAAATAATTTTTTACTGCGCATGTGCAAGACGCAGCGGAATTTTTCTTTCATAACTTCAAAGTCAGATATATAGAGCAACTTTAAAAAAAATTCTAGTTGAATCCCATTAAAATTTAAAAAGCTGTGTTTAATGGGAACTTTAGCAACAAAGCCTGTTGTCCGCTAATTCTAAAGAGATGCAGTTTGTATAGGTCTAAAAACTTTAACAGTTGAAGAAAAATCCTTTAATAAGAACGCAATTAATTGCGCTTATTAAAAACAGTTTTAGGAACAGAACATTGATTGACGAAATTAATTGGCGATAAATTTCTTCAATCAAAATAAAAATTTAATAAATTATTACGGACGTTTAACGATATTCCTTTGCTAACAGGTCGACGCGTGGCCTTGTATGAAAAAAACCTTGTAAAGGTCTTGCAAGGTTGGCCTTGTAAAAAAGTAGCTCGTGTTGAAATATACATTAGACCTTGCAATTTCAAAAATATGATTCAAAATAGTACTTCAGAGAAAAAGAAATTTTGATTTTTTCATATCCATCAGCACATATTTAAAAAAAATTCTTATTATGGATGATCAAAATAATCATATAAATCAAGTAAGTTTTTCATTATTAATTTTATTTAATAGTTTTCAAGTAGGTAATAAGGCTGTATTTAAGAATACGATAAAAGATAATTATGCCAGTACACTCCTATTTTTTAAATAAATTTGATTACAAAAGTATCAATTTTTTTAAATGTCAATATCGTAGCTATCTCATTTCATCCCTCCTATGAAAAAATTTTTTTTCTTTTTTTCTTAGGCCCGTAATGTCTACAACCGGGACACCGGTTTTATAGTGTCTGGAGATTGCAACATTATGGTAAGTAACACCAATATTGGAAGGAGAATTGGTAAACAAGTTTACTCTTGTAATGCCTCACCATGCACCTATAATATATAGCCTATAATATTATATAAATAACAATTATACTAGTAGACTCCTATTTTTTAAATAAATTTTCTTACAAAATTAACAATTTTTTTAAATGGCAATAATTTAGCTATCTCACTTTCATCACTCCCATGACATAAATTATTTTCTTTTGTTTTAGGGCGATGATGTACACAATCCGGGAGCCGGAAACTGTTCAATGAGGTATGGAGATTGCATCGCATCAACTTCAAGTAGGCCAAGTACCGGCGGAGGTTGTGTTAGAAAGGTTTGCCCTTGTAATACCTAACGGAGAATCCATAATATAGAACCTATAATATTATATAATTATTAAATATACTAGTTTACTCCTATTTTTTGATTAATTTTGATTATAAAAATAACAATTTTTTTAAATGTCAGTAATGCAGCTTTTTGATTTTCAACCCCCCACCCCCATGAACAAGCATTATTTTTTTTTATTTTAGATCAATGACGTATTCAATGCGGGCGCTGGAAGCTTTTTTATAACGTATTTTAGCTCATCAACTTCAGGCGAAGAATTGGTAAGCAAGTGTTGTCTTGTAGGGGAAACTAGGGATACTTGACCTAGGTGATTTTCTCAGCTTGATAATTTTTTCTCATAATTGATAATTTTTGTGTGCCATTTTTATTTGACCTTCGGATATATGGTCTATTTGTTTGGGGTTTCATTCCAAGCTGAAAAGCCATCGTAATGGTGTATTGGTAATTATATTTTGGGGGGTACAAAAGTAAATTTTCACTTTTTTCATTCCTCAGTGGATGGGAAGTTTACTATTGAATATATGATGAATTAAAATATTTCTGAGTTTTAAGCATACTTCTTGCTTTAATTTGATATACTATGTTATGCAGAAACTTAATTCTAAGTGGTTTAATTTTTAGATTATTTCGAAAAAGTCAAGTCGGGGATACTTAACCCCAAAGGCGGATCTAGGAAACTGTTAAGCAGGGGGCTACGTCGGAAATTTTTTCCCAAGATTTTAAATCTTAAAAAGAAAGAATTACTTAATTAAATCAATTATCAATTTCAAATTAATTAATTTTTTAAATAAAATATATTAATTAAATTTTAATTAATTATTTCTTAATAAGTATTTGTCATTAATTAAATTTTAATTAATTAAACTGCCGTAGAAAAATTTCAATTAATTAAATTTCGTTTATTAAATATATTAAAGGGCGGAATATCAAGAATTCCTAGAATTCTTCATGGATACTGTGGAAAAACATTTTTTGTATTTTTAACTTCAAAATCGTTATTATAGGCAACTAAAATTGTTTTATTTCATTTTTGTATTCAAAAAGTTTTTTCCTCCTTACAAGGTTGCCAATTAGTGAGGGCCAATCTCTTTGACTTTTTTTTGACAAAATATGACAATCTTACCACTCTTTCCCATTTTGCTAGCCATATTATATTCTGATTTTAAATGAAACTCCGAACTATATAAAAAAAAACTTGTACTTCAAAGCCACATGAATATCATTGTCATTGGGAATTGAATTCCTCGATGTCATATAGCCTTCCAGAGGTAAAATCCCATAAAATTCTGCATTAAAACCTTAACTCTAGCTCTGAAATAATATGATCAGCTATAGGTATAATTATCGCTCATGTTAAATATTCACAGCATTGTTTCAAAGGACATTTTCTCTTGTGGTTTCCTTGACAAATGTTTTAGGAACCCTCATTTTGTTGTTAACATAGTGAGATGTCTTTTTGTTATTTTGCCTCTTTTTGTCTCATTTTGTTGTCATCGTCAGACTTATGTCCGAAAGTTAAGCGAAGTTCGTATAATGGAAATAATTTGGAGTTAATGCTGGTGCAATGGTTCAAAATCAGTTGTGGAGAATTGTGGGACGCACAATCGTAGGAACTCACGCTTTACAATGAAAATTCGACCAAGAGGACTTTTAAGAGAAGAACCAGGAAGTGATAAAGATGAAAATTATTCTGGCTCTCACCGTTTCACATAAAGATGATTTGTGATTTTCATTAATGATTTTGCTGGGTGTAATTCGCACATAATTTTCATAAAAATATCACGTATATTTGGAGAGATAAAATATTTTTAAAAAGAAATCCACCAGTTTTTCCGCATGCTTTTTGCTTATATCATTTAGAGCAGTGGTTCCCAACCTTTTTAGCTGTGAGGACCATCTGTTGTGTAAAAAAATATCTTGAGACATACTAACTAAATATGCAGGTAAAAAAATACACGCACACATATACAGTGACTCAAAAAAGTATTGGGGCACAATAAACTATCAAACACTTTGTGAAAGGATAAATCAATTTTTTCTTATTTCAACCAAATGCTTTTTGTACATATCATATCTGTAGACTAAATAAAATCCAAAAGCATGAAAATTAATTTACATTATTGTTACAGTATTATTTTCTTGTTGCATAACTGAAATTAATGGTCAAAGAAGTTTTGGGGCACGCAAACAAAATTGTTCTACCTCACTCAAACATTATTTCTTAATAATGTGTTGGTCCTTCTTTACATCAAATGATCTATATTTCGTCTTGAGAGTTTTCTGGATAGGGTGATCTTCCTCCAATGGACTATGAATTGTGGACTTGGTTCCTTGTAGTGATAAGATAAAGTAAGTGGGCATCTCGTTGCGTAGTGAAGGGGATTTCCTATTTCCCCACATTCGCAGTAATCTGTAGAATGGAAACCGAATCTCTTGAGCTAGCTGGGGAAGGGCCCATGGCCAGTGGCTAATTGGATGCATTCTCTGGACCAGTGCAGTTGTTAGATATTTTCGGTATACTGCTGTTAACCGATCTGCCAGTCTCACCACTATCCCACTCAGCTTGCCAACGTGAGAGTGAGAGCTGTAGTAGTTGTTTCTATAGGAAACTTTTTGGGAATGGAAGGCTGGCTGGCTGGCTGGAATTCCATCCGTCGTTGCCTCCTTGGCAAGGGTATCTGCTATTTCATTTCCTTTCATGCCTATGTGTGCTTTAGCCCAGCCGAGCCTGATTCTGGCATTTTCCAGAAGGGTCATTTGTGCCTCTTGAGTGATTTTGCTCTTTACATTAAAGGATTTGAGAGCTTGGAGGCGAGACTTGCTGTCGCTCCAGATGTTGACTTCTTCGTTTGCAGTGTTGGCCCACTCGATGGTTGCTTTGAGGGCTAGCATTTCTGCTTGGAACACAGTATTGGCTGGGCTGAACTTGGCCTTCCAGGTTTTTGTGATGGCTTCGTTTGCAATGGCACAGAAAGCACTGTCCGTTTGATCGTTTTTCTTTGAGCCATCTGTGTATACTTCATTTGGCGTTCTATTGGAAGGACCTTGTCCCCCATGTGAGATCCTATCTTCCAGGCTAAAAAATGCAGGGTGTATTGTTGATGGTGGTGATGGCTGCTCATAGCTTTCATGGTCAAAGTGGATACCTTCGTAATCGCAATTTCTACCCAGGCGGTCTATCCTTGCCAGTGTTGATTGCATTTTGGCTTTAACGTGAAGAGGTATTAGACCTTCTATGATCTGGAGAGCCGCCGTTGGGGTGGTGTTGTACGCCCCTGTGATATTGAGCAGGAACTTTCTTTGGATAGAAGACAGGAGTTTCTGTTGCCTGGCAGTGATGTTGTGATAGGGATGTGCCCATGCTGCTGAGGCACAGAGAATGACTTTTTCCACCACCGTTAGATACAGCTGTCTTCTGATGTTTTTACTGAGTCTCCAGCTTGTTCCGGCTATATACTTGAGCCCTTGGTGAAGGATTAAGGGCTTTTCTTTATTGCTGAAATGTGAGCCGTGAATTTAAGCTTATCATAGATTAATACTCCCAAATACTTTATTACTGATGTTCTTTTTATATTGTTTTATCCCCATTTAATTCCCGAGTACTATATTGGTCCTGATCTATTTTTATTTATATAGAGATGATTAGTTTTGTCCAGTGAAATTTCAAGTTTGTACTTGTCGGTCCATGTCTTAAAGGTTTTTAATGCTTTATTGACCAGATTTTTGACTTCCTGTTTTGTCCCGACGTTGATCAAAAAAACGAAATCATCTGCAAATGCCTGCAGGTGCATCCCTTGGAGCCAGTCTTGCCGGAGCACTTCATTGGCCACCAGGTTCCAGAAAGCTGGTCCTGTGCAGGAGCCTTGGGGACATCCTTGTTGCTGATTCCATGTTGCTGGGCCTTGTGAGGTATTTATTGCAACTTTCCTATTGGAAAGAATATCTATAAGTGTCTCGAGGGTGTTGCTATGGTACTTCAGGTTGTCAAGACTGTTTTTAATCGAGGTGTGTTGCAAGTGGTCAAATGCCCCTTTGATGTCCAAGGAGATCATCAGAGCATGTTGGTTGCTGTTTCTCGCTGAATTTATATTATCAAGGAGGTCAAGGATTGCTTCTTCAGTAGATCTATTGGTTCTGAAGCCGTACTGGTTAAGATGTTGAAGGTTATTTCTTCTGAGGTGGTGGTTGAGTCGTTCCAAAAGCAATTTCTCCAGTATTTAACCCAAAATTGGAAATACAGGGTGTCATCACTTATCATGGTCCAATAGCTAATTTCTAAACCGTTAGAGATATAGATATAGTTCCGATTGGAAAAATGCTTTAAATGAAGGGAAGAATTATAATATATGTTTTTTGAGTGAATAAATATATTCCTGAAAAAGTTACGAAATCTAACTTTTTATGGGATCCGCCAAGATTGACCCTAAAAAGTTAGGGAAATTTGACCCTATCACAAGTTATTGCAATTCCGATGTCGTAGCCGACCGAAGCTCATTTTGTGGTTGGGAGGAGTTTTCTGGTGCGTGGAGTTTGTTGGCAAAATAGCAACTCAAATATAGAGAATAATTACTTAAAAATTGTTTGGCTAGTAATTATTTACTGAATAAAAATTCTTTTTAATATGATGATTTCCAATAATGCAAGTAATTATTTTAATAATCATTTTAAAAAGAATTGAAATTTAATCAATATATTTTTTCCTTGCCTGAAAGAAAGTTTTGTTTATTCATTTATTTAATATTTGAATAAAAATCTTTTCCTCGAGCTATTTGTCATCGTTTGGTTTTATATAACGTTTCGCAATTTCTATTGAGATTGTCTTTCTTTCTTGATTTGAATTTTCTCTTAAAATATATTTTTATTCTTTTGCTTTCAATTTTCTTTAAATAGAAGAACCGAGTAAGTCTATTAAGCTTTTCTATTTTTAGCTTTGTACAACATTTTTTAGATCCTTTCTTCATTTTGATGCTATTATTTTTATTCCAATTTTCCAAAACCTTCATTTCTTTAACGTGTTAACGACGCTGCTAGGTTCCCAGTTCTACTGCTGTAATTTTTATCGTTTAATTAAATCAATATTTTAATTCTTTATTAAATTTTGAAATAATCTAATTTAATAATTATATTTATTTTATTGACTATACTAATTTAACTTATTAACTAAATTTATTAATAACAACTGCTTTTTATAGATTCCATATTCTTTTTTCATTAGTCTCTTTAATATTTTTCGATAATAAACACCATTTGTAATTCAGCAGTATTAACCTAATATCTGAATTTCGCGTACATACAAATTATCAAAAGAATTTAAATACTCTTTGCATGTAGGGTCAAGTATCTCAAAGGTTAAAGATACTTGACCCTAGGCGATTTCCTGAAATACATTTTTTTATGATTAAATGAGATATCAGTTTAGCATCAGTACAGTTACCTTTCTTAAAAACAAATCTTTTTTATGATAATAAAAATTCAAATATTCGAGAAATATAAGAAAAGGTAAAAGTAAGGTCCCTAGTTTCCCCTAATACCTCACGGAGAACCTATATTATTATATAAATAATAATTATAATAATAGACTCCTATTTTATGATACATTTGATTACAGAAACAAATATTTTTATATGACAGCAATGCAGCTTTTTGATTTTTATCCCCTCATGAAAAAACATTATTCTCTTTTATTCATTATTTTCTTTCCGCATTGTATAGATCCATGATGTACACAATGCGGGCAGCGGAATCTTTCATATAACGTATCATAGTGCGTCAACGTCGAATGAAGAATTGGTAAGCGAGTGTCCACTTGTTTCACCTCCCTTGTGTTCCCTTGTTTCTCCTCCCTTGTGTTCCCTTGTTTCCCCTCCCTTGTGTTGCCTTGTTCCCCCTCCTTTGTGTTTCCTTGTTTTCCCTCCCTTGTGTTCCCTCATGGAGAACCTATAATATTATATAAATAATAATTATACTAATAGACTCCTATTGTCGTATTGATTTAAGATGATTTATTTATCTTTTTATATGTGATATTAATATTAGAATTATAACTTATGAACTTTTAAAATTATACTGATTACACCTTTTATCTCTTTTAGTCTTCAGTAATTTAAGCATCTTAAATGACATTGCACCTGTTGCTTTACTAACACTCTAATTATCTGCTAATAATTATTCAAGATGGATCTTTACACATGATAAACAATCCTAAAGTCCCATATCATTAAATTCAATTAAACATCAAACATTTCACAATTCAATAATTAAACATTTCCACTTAATGAAACATCTTAGCAACAGACATAAGATGCAACCTCAACTTAATTTTAGTTCTAAATTTATCCTTAAAACAATCTACAGATTCAACTCCATGTAATTTAATAAGGATCTTAGTTTGCGTTGTGTATTTAACATATAATTAGATGTTATGTTTTTATATCAACCCAGGTTCATTCCAAATAGTTACCTCCATCAGTGTCATTAAGGTAGTGAAGAAAAATCAGAGCACAAATTAATTTAACTAATATGTTTATTAAAAATCAAAATTTACCCTACCATCTTACGAACAAAATTCTCATATCTCATTTGCCTTATAATCATTGTTAATACATCACATAAATATCAAAATACAAACACTAAAACAAATAGGAATAAAACACAATAAAAAATACACGATTCAATATATCAAGTATTATTTTTTCTTAGTGTCGACCCAGTGTAAACAAAGGAATTTTATTCTTAAACCTCATTCATGTTTAAAACTCAATCAATTTTTACTCCATCTTCTACATTAAATAAATAAATTTATCTCATTTAGCATCTGTTCATTACAAAAGAAATTTCAAATAATAGTGGCCACCAACAATTTTAATTTACTCTTATTTATCCTAACCTTAAACATTTTATTAATAGATTTTATGCCTATCATTAATCTTCCTTTATATTAAACTTCCTAGAACATACAATAACATGCTACGAATAACGAATAGCAATCAGCTAAAAATACTCAAATGCAACTTAAATACACCAACACATATATGTTTTCTCATTTATTAATTTTCTTAATTTAAGGTAGCGATTTATAAGAAAGTTTTACACAATTCTCTAATAAATGAATCTTCTATTAAACACATGTCACACATATTTCAATAACTCAAGATTTACAGGCCAATATATATCAATAACATAGTGGCTGCTCTTACACCTACGCATAAGACATTTTGTAAACAAATCATTTTTTTATATAAGTCCTAAATTCAATTTAATATCATAATTCTTAGGTTGATGTTCCGGATATGATACTTAATTTACAAACTGCTAGATAATTTCAAATGTAATTTAACATATATACCAATACATAAATGTTAATTTCATATCTTAATTATCTCACTATTATGCAATGATTTATAAGTAAGTTTTAAACACATTGTTCTTCATCAGGTTAATCGTCACATATACTCCAATTTCTTAAGATTTACATTAACAATATGTTCTATTCTACTAACGCTTATGTTTTCAAATTAATAAAAAAGAGAAGTTTAGAAAATTATTGCAAACCATTTAAATTTTTAATCAAACTGCAATAATAACCAATTAATTTAAATATTTCACCAAGTCAAATCCACATGTAAAAATTGAATCTATATGGAGTTGAACTTGTTAGGAATTATAATATATATATATATATATATATATATATATATATATATATATATATATATATATATATATATATATGTATTTAGCACATCTTTAAATCCTACATGACTTAATATTATCATATATTAATTGCATTTTTTTCACACATGTAATTAATTAATTTAAAATTATAAATAGCAGCCTGTAACATTTGAACCCATTGATTATAATAAATGAATCTATATCAAATTAACCCTTCGATAGTTGTTCATAATACTTCCAAATGCCATTTTTTTATTTCGGTAATTTATCTATTATCAATTACTATCCCTTAAATTATAATATGGATTACCATATTTATTTTTACATAGTCAAGATAAAATTTTAAATGTAAAGCACTTAACTGTTCATATTCCAGGTCGAACATGGCGGTGGGCTGGATACCAACTTCCTTAGTAATGTCTGCGTAAGAAAAAATATAAAGCACGGTATCTGTAGTTTCACAGGGGCTATTGATGAGTATGATTCTTCAACGGATCCTCAATTTTAGGACAGACCGGACATGGCGGAGCGCCAGTTCTTAGGTTGATGGGATATGTTCGGCTAACCTATGACGGTATGATGAGGTAATACCGGGGTCCGACATCTTGATTGTTCAAAGGGGGATCCAGCGGGGCAGACATCAGCCTTCTTCAACTTTTATTTTGGTTAAGGATTCCGGTGCAATGGATCTGCAGACACACAGAATATCGTAGCCGAAACGCACGTCTTGGGGAAGCCCCTTGTGTCAGCCCAGCGACACAGCATATTCGTTCAAGAGGTGTGTCGATCGGCACGGCCTTTCCCTACCGAATCCTACATCTCCAGCTCGGCCTAACAGATAATCCGCCGCAAAATTTCGAATCCGGCCCGGGGCCAACTTCTTCTCTCTCTTTTCGGAGCCTAAAACCTCTCTGAGCCCGACGACAAACAAAATTCCAGTAACCCCCACGAAGGGACCCCTATACGAAGCCAGTAATCCTTCCCTTTTCTTCCAGGAGAGGGACACTCTGTCGGAGGACAAGGCACAAACACCCATCCCAGGGGAAAAGGGTGAATGACCCTCACTAGACGAAACGCCCAGCTTGTAGTTGAAAAAAAGACTTCATATGATATTTATTTTCGCCTTTACTTTCGTATTTTACAAAGCTCTTAAATAATGTTATATCCGAGTTTAATCAATTTTGAGAAATTCCTATTGCAAGAAAAAATCTACACAACACTATTTTATAGTACATTTGATTACAAAAATAATTTTTTAAATGTCAATAATGTAGATATTTGATTTTCATACCTCCTATGAAATTTTTATTTGATTTTAGATCCATAATGTGTACAATGCGGGCGACGGAAAGATTCATATAAAGTATTGGAATTCCGCCGCATCGGCTGCAAGTGTGCGCAGAAAAATGGTAAACAAGTTTGCTCTTGTAATGCCTCACGGAACACCTATAATATATAACCTATAATATTATATAAATAATAATTATACTATAGGCGACTCCTATTTTTTGAATAATTTTTATTGCAAAAAGTAACAATTTTTTTTTAAATTTTAATAATGTAGCTATTTGATTTTCATCCCTCCCATGAAACAAATTACTTTCTTTTGTTTTAGGTCAATGATATACGCAATGCGGGCAGCGGAGACGTTTTTATAACGTACAGGTATTGTGATCCATCAACTTCAAGTGTGCCAAGAAACACCAATATTAGCGGAAAATTGGTAAACAAATTTGCCCTTGTAGAACCTCACGGAGCACCTATAATATATAACCTATAATATTATATAAATAATAATTATACTATTGTTGATTCCTATTTTTTGAACAATTTTAATTGCAAAAGTAACAATTTTTTTTAATGTCAATAATGTAGCAATTTGATTTTCATTTCTTCCTGAAACAAATTACTTTCTTTTGTTTTAGGTCAATGATGTATATCTTCAGGGCAGCGGAAGCGTATATATAACGTATTTGAATTGCTGCGCATCAAATTCAAGCGTAACAAGTAACACCGATCTTTGCGGAGAATTGGTAATCAAGTTTGCCCTTGTAATACCTCAAGGAGAAAGTATAATTTTATATAAATAAAAATTATACTATAGTTGGCTCCTATTTTTAGAAAAATTTTGATTACAAAAGTAACATTTTTTTTAAATGTGAATAATGTAGCTATTTGATTTTCATCTGTCTCATGAAACATTTTTTTTGTTTTAGGTGAATAATGTATACAAGTATGGCAGCGGAAATATTTATTGTGAGTATTGGATATCTAACGATGATACAAGTTGTCAAGAGATGTAAGAAAAAAATGGAGTCTCTACAAAAAAGAGACGCCAAAGGGGATAATTTTGGTCTGTGTGCCGAAAGATAGGTAAGGGCCTTTTATAAATTTAGTACCATATCATACACCTATTGTAGATTGTGTATGCGTCGTAGGTACGACGCCGTGGCAGCGACGAGTGTTCGTTCTGCGGATCTGGAAAAGGGAGAATGTAGATCAAGTGTGTCAAACTCAAATGCCAGCACAGACCAAATAAATCTCTATATTCAAAATAATTGGCAAAACCAGAGGACCAGTCCTCCAGCCAAAACACTTGACAGATTTCGACAATTTTTATTTCATATGGAAGTTTATGGCCCCTAGATATGCCTTTAATGGTCTCCTGCCCTCCTCCATTTTCGAGAGAAATCGAAAAAATATTTCTCCATGGTACATTCTCTATGGGGAAAACCTTGACAGAGGCACCCAGACCCAACCACATGACCAATTTTAAAAATTTATATTTCATACGAAAGCTTATGACTCCTATATATGCCATCAATGGTCGTCTACCAACCTCCAGTCGTTATTTTTTGAGATATATTGCAAAATAAAACTTTGGCAGAGTCTCTCAGCCCCTACAACCGCCAATTCGCCAATCTATTTCTCCGAGTTGCAAGCATAGACACAGGTTATTAATAGCACAGGCAAACAGCTGGTCGCTGAAGCAGGCTAATAAGATTTAATTGTGTGTGGGCCAAAAAATCTTCAATTTTTATAGAAACGTAGATGTATTTAAAAAAAACAGAAAAATGAACAAGGACAACGGTAAAATTAATATTTTCTTCCTGACACTTGGTATCTCTTCGGTGCTACTATCTTTTCTACTTCGAGGGATATCTTACCCGCAGTGATTAATTTGAAAACCGATCCAAGTTAATATTGGATCTTGGACAATATTAACAGATGAGTAATATGTACAGATGAGTAATTCCAAACATAAAAAATAAACAAATTAATATATACTTATCGGTTAGAGGGACTATGAAGCGAAACTCGCCAACACATAGGAACCACTCCAAATTCTAGTTTATACCGGTTGCTGTCATCGTATCGGATAATATCGCCAATTTTCGTGTAGGCGACAACTCGGAAAAGCAGACGCCAACACATGGTCCCTATAACCGATAAGAACCAAACAATTCATTATCATATGCTAATTTACGAGTGTTGTCAAATCTGATTGGTAAATACTATTTGTAATATACAGGCATCACAACTTCACTGATATTTGCTTCCAAATCGGAACAAGATTGAATTTCGATTGCCTCCATTTGCATACGGTTAGGTAGTGATTCTATATTCGTTTGTAGAAAAATTCGTTTCGTTCCGTAGCAGTGGAATACTGATGGTGTGGTCCGTTTCATTTTTTTTAGGCTCCTAAAATGTTCGTTGCTATTAGTAGGGGAAATGGTGCGTCGATGAAACACGACTAGTAATCGGTCATCAGACAGATTATTAATAAGTAGGAATTTTCTGAATCAAGCAAGGACTTTTTAATTTAAAATTTTGCTACATACTGGGCCGCAAAGATATTCGTTGTGGACAGCGAGTTTGACACTCTTGGTGTAAATAATTCCATGACCAAGAGTATTTTTTTTCAGAATGTTTTAGCAAAACATGAACTTTTAACTTTTTAAAATTATCTATATATATGAAACTCTAACGTACGTGGCACAGAAAAAAGGTTAATTTCTCTTTTTCCGATTGCAACGATCGGTTTGTTTACAGAACAAAACCTGCAGCTTCCTCCATATTAGGCGTAACTTCATAGTCATAGCTTGTTAATACATTCGTTTCGGTGTAAAAGAAACAAAAACTTTTTATCGAAACAAAATGTGTTTAAGGTGAAGAATTCACAATATTTCTTACAATATAATGAAACTTTGGATAAAATTATTCAAAAGAGATCAGTTAGAAGCAGGGCCGTCTTAACAAATTTGAGCGTCCTGGGCTAGAGTAATTTGCGCCCCATCAGAACCGTAACCAAGAATCTCAGCGCCTATGGCGAAACGAAAATACTTACTTCATAAAACTATAAAGAAACAAGAAAAAAAGCCACCTGTTCTCTGATCAGTGTCTAGCATTTTGCACCTTTTCAAATTAGGAATTTGTAAGCTAACTTCCGTCACCTCTTATCGAATGCAGGATAAATTTTTACGGTTGCATTATAAAAAGTATTTTCTTCTATTTCATTCTATGTATTTAATTAATATAAAAATGCAATAATAAACTAATACATAAATTAATACAACAAACAATTATAGATCATTTGTATTTTGTTTAACATCTTTTAAATTATTTATTTACTTGACACAAAATATGCATTTTAATTTATAGTATAAGAATAGTATTATTCAACTACACATATTTTATATATTTAGATAATATAATACATAAATTAGAACAATAATATGTGTATATATGTATATAAACACTCTGTACCTTGTTTAACACTTCCACAATCATTTATTTAATTGATATTATTATAAATATGTAATGTCGCTTCCATGCCTCGCTACTCTTATAGTTGGGAAGAGAGTTTTACAGGAGTAATTATGGAATAACGGCAGCGTCCAGGCCTTGGACCCCTGAATTTGGCGAAAATTCGAAGATTCCCGAAAATACGATAATTTTCTCGATATCTCTATTAGGAGAGGAGATATGCAAAATGTATCATATAATTCCATGTGACGTCACGACTATTCGAGCAAGGTTATATAACGATGGTAATCGAGAGGAGAGAATGAATTTGGAGTTTGCATTTGCAGTACGAGCTGGAAAGCCGGTGAGTTGAGCGCTATTGAAAGTGCTGTTGCTGCCATTATTAGTGATCTGCCGAGTTTTTGTGTTGCTAAATCTGGGTAAGAGCTATTGTTCCTGTTAACTGTGCTTCGTGTTCCCCTGAATAATTGTGAATAAACCTTCATTCTCCATTATCCTGCTTGTTGGACTGTCTTCACCGTACACATATCGACGATTTTTTAACACTTGTGTCAGAAGTGGGGTGGCCAGTGTATGATGAATATGAGATCGCAAACGAGGATGGCTGATAACGCAGACATATTTTCTCTGCTAGCCGAGAGGAAGAAATCTATGGCAGCGGGACAAAAGAGAATGGAACAAGGACAAGAGAAAAAAAAGAAATGAAGAATAGAATAGAGAAAGACAAGAAGAGATAAGAGTACACGTCGAGAGTCAGGTGGAAGGGATGAAAGAACATTTTAAAAGATGAATAGAAAAAATAGAAGACGTCCAAGCTGTGAAAGGAGGGTTTGAGGAAATAAAGGGTGAGGTCGAAAGGAAGATCGAGGAAGTAGAGGACAAAGTTCAAGAGAAGATTAGTGAAGTCGAGAAAAAATTTTGTAAACTAGAGGACAAACCAAACAACTTCCCAGCAAGCCCAGAAGTTATAAATTTCAGACCAACCGTCAAACCTTTGATATTCGAGGGTCAAACGTCATGGACTGTCGTCAAGACCCAGTTCGACGTTGTGAGCTTCACAAACGGATGGACGGACTTTTTGAAGGTCAGTCAACTTGTAGCCTGCCTCCGAAGATCAGCGGCGGAAGTTTTACAAGGCATACCGGTTGATAAGTTGACCGACCTATCGACCATCGAGAGAGCTCTTGAATACCGATTTGGAGATAGCCATCTAACCCAGTTTTACAGAATCGAACTAAAGAGAACAGAAACCAAGAGAAAGCCTTCAGGTATTTTCCGCCGATGTGGAGCGACTAATGAGCCTGGCCTGCGCTGAGTTCCCTCAGGATGTTCGGGAAAGCTTAGCAGCCCAGTATTTCGTCGACGCCATCAGAGACGAAGACACGCAACATTCAACGAGATTGATAGATGCAAAAGATCTAAAATCAGCTTTGGCATATAGTATGAAGTATGAGGCTGCGAAAACTGTTTCTAAGACAACCCGACATGTAAGATCAGTATAGATAGATGATGGCACTGAGAAAGGAAAAGATAACAAATTTGGCTCTCTACAGAAAATGTTGGAAAAACTATCGGATAGTCTTGCATCCGGGAGAAAACCGTTCCTCGACGAAATCAACCTTGACCTGCTGGAAATGCAATAAAAAATAGGAATGTGCAGAGAGAATGTCAAGTGATACGTCCATCCAGGAAAACTAACGGCCGTCTTGCGGGACAAAGCCCCTGAAGAAGGACTAAAAGTCTCCACACTGAGTGGTGAGGAAAATGGATTCTCCTTAGAAGGATCTATTTGTGGTATCCCGTGCATGGTGTTGGTGGACACCGGTGCCAATGTGACTGTCATAAGAACAGACGTGGCTCAGAAATTAAAGGAGTAATTATTATTAATTATTTATTAAATTAATTAAATTAATTATTTTATTTACATGGCTCCTAACATTTCTTTAAAGACTGCTACTGTTGAAAAATACACGGGAAACTGGATGCATCAATTGAATGCGGATCCAGAAAATTCCAACACAGAATCTACGTAGCTGATATTACCGATCCCTGTATTCTCGGCCTGGATTTTCTTCAAAAATGTAACTTCATAGTAGACCTGGAGAAGAACGAGACACGGACAGGAGGAGAGGATATTCCTTAATTTTCAGACAGTTTACGGTATTCAAAGATATGCTCAGTATTTGCCAAAGAGAAAACTATAATACCATCGAGATCGGAATGTCTTATCCAGGAAGTTCCCGAAGTTTCTGGACAATTCAGATATACCGTAACGAACTTTCCTATCCAAGTCTTTCACAAAGGTGTCCTTATTGTGGACACACTCGTTGATTTAAAAAGATAAGCCATTCCAGTTCGAGTTCTGAATCTAGACAATAAGCCCAAGACCGCGGACAAAGGAGATGTTATTGCGACGTGTGAGCCTGTTGTGGATATCGTTGCTCGTCCTCAAGAATTTTCCGAATCACTACATCTCCCGTCAATCTTAGAGAATCTTGAAGGGTTTAATGAAGAGCAGAGTAAGAATTTCAGAAGTTGATTTCTACCAGTGACTCTGATGTCGGCCGCTGCAATATAACTCAACATAGAATTAATACAGGTAATCATCCACCAATCAAGCAATATCCAAGACGTTTGTTTTTTGCAAAGAAAGAAAAAGCGGAGCACCTAGTTAAAGAGATGGTGCATAATTGAATAAAAGAGGAAACGTCAGGACCTTGGGCTTCGTCTATTGTGCTTGTCAAGAAGAAATACAAGAAGTTAAATGAGATTACGATAAAGGATAGTTATCCTCTACCACGGATAGACGACACCCTGGATGCTTTAAACGGAAGCCAATGGTTCTCGACAATGAATTTGAAAAGTGGATACTGGCAAGTCGACATCGGACCTAAAGATAGAGAAAAGACAGCCTTCATCACCGGACAAAGGATTCTGGCAATTTAAGGTAATTCCTTTTGGATTTTGTAACGCCCCTTCTTCATTGGAAAAATTAATGGAGACAGTATTGCGTGGGCTTTCGTCTGAAGCCTACTTAGTGTATCTGGATGACATTATATTAGTAGGGCGAACATTTGAAAAACATCTGACTAATACTTTTAAAGTATACCAGAGACTGCAAAAAGCTAACATCAAGTTAAGTCCAAAGAAATGTAGATTATTCCGAAAGGAGGTTTATTATCTTGGACACGTAATTACTGCAGACGGAGTTAAAACCAACCCGGAAAAAATTAAGGCAGTAGTTTTTTGGCCTCGTCCAGAGACAGTATACGATCTCCGAAGTTTCCTTGGACTTTGCACCTATTACCATCGTTTTGTAAGGAATTTCTCCGCAATAGCAAGACCCCTACATAAATTAACTGAAGCTGGAACAAACTTTAATTGGACCGAAGAATGCGAGAAATCTTTCACTAGTCTAAAACAGGCTTTGACAACTTCCTCTGTTTTGACCTATCCCCGGACTGACAAGGAATTTATCTTGGATATGGAAGCTATTAATGAAGGAATAGGAGTCGTGCTTTCTCAGAAGATTGGAAACGAAGAGTGTGTCATCGCTTACTTCAACAAGAGCTTGGGTAAGCCAGAAAGAAATTATTGTGTCACGCGTAAAGAATTACTAGCCATTGTCAAATCTATAGAGCATTTCCATCACTACTTCTATGGACGGAAATTTCTTCTCCGGACTGATCATGCTTCCCTGAGATGGCTTTTGAATTTTAGGGAACCTGAAGGCCGGCTAGCTCGTTGTATTCAAAGAATTCAAGAATATGACTTCGAAATCCAGCATCGTAACGGAATTTCTTACGGAATTGCAGATGCCCTCTCTCGAAGACCCTGTAAGGAGAGCTGAAAACATTGCACGAATGCCGAGAAAAAGTTCGGAATGGAAATAGACATTTCCGTAAAAGTTTAAACAACTGAGGATCCCAGGTCTTCAAGTGAGATCCAAAAGGCACAACTTTTAACACCACAGTATATCCCCGAACTTGGAGCCTGGACGGATCCTTGCCGGTTGGGTAGGTATATGGGAAATCTTATTGAAAGAAAGGTTTTAAAAAATTACGAACTTGTATAAATAAAAACGCACATAATACATTGTTTGTTAACAGTTGCAGCCTCCAACAGAACTTGAGGTTGTTTCTACAATTGTTTATTAAATTATACTTTGCAAAGTGATGACAAGAACGTGTTACTAAGCTAAAATTAAAAAGGTCTCTTTATAAGAAAAGAAGTAGAAAAGTAAAAAATTGTTAATTTATTCTTGTTGGATTCTGCAGGTTTGAGACCTTGTTTATCTTGTTGAAGGAGAAAAAGTTTCTGGATACGAGGAGGAGTCTACGCCAGATGTATTATTTTGTTCGTATTGAGATTTTATCAAGTCTTCATTTTTTATTTAGAAAGAGACTAAGTTGGTGATTTTGAGTCTTTAAAGCTTGTTGTTAAAAATGTTTATTCACCAGATAGTAGTTAGGTTTCTACTTGGTTTAGTACAGTGATATGGTGCTGTTGGAAAGCAGGTCGTTAACACGGCACAAACTGCTATTAGACCAATTCTAGAGAAGAAACTGAATTCGGAGGATCGGCCATCTTGGCAAGAAATCGCTCCGGAGAATTCTGCAACAAAACGATAGTGGGCTCTTTGGGACTCCTTACATCTTAAGGATAGTGTTTTGTATCGTAAGTGGGCGAGTGATGATGGAAGATCTTGTCGATGGCAATTAATTCTCCTGCGAAGCAGAATTCAAGAATTTCTGCGAGAGACTCACGACAGCGCAAGTGGAGGCTATTTTGGAGTCATGAAAACGTTGAGCAAAATCCGAGAGCGATTTTATTGGGATCGACTTCGCACCGACGCACAGTGTGTTATTTTCGTAATCTAGAGGGACAAAATTATTTAATCCAAATTCAGTGGGTTAAATAATCGATTAAGGGTTTTGTGTGAAATATAAAAGCACGATAAAGGTTTTAGACATATATTTTAACATAATATAATTATAAATAATATCACTACAACAAGATTGAGATTCAATGCGCAATGAAATAAAGTAAACCATAAAAAATTATAAGTATTTAAATTTGTAATTACAAAACAAGTAGAAAGATAGATATGAGAAGTATTATATGATATTATACATATAATACACTCATGTCCATAAATTAAGGATAATTCAGAATCACATAGAAATTGAACTCTAAAATAAAAATTTCACCTGTAGAATTATCACACACATCTTGAAGAAGAATATGCAAATTACAGGAAACCACCAGATGGCGCGGATAGTACGTCACAATGACAAAAGTGTAAGGGAGGGGTATATAAGGAATGGTGGCAAAGAAGTAAAATTGTTCACAAGCGCTTTAAAAGCCTTTCAGTGCAATAACCGCATAGTTATGGCACAAAGGAAGCATTTGGATGATTTTTTACGTGGTAGAATTATCGCACGACTGGAATGTGGACGTACCCAGCTGGAAGTATCCGAGGAACTTGGAATCGCCCAGAGTGTCATCTCCAGGCTTTGGCAACGATTCCAAGATGATGGTAATGTGAGTAGATGTTACAGCACAGGTCGCTCCCAAGTTACAATGCCGAATGAAGACCGGTATTTGGCAGTTACTGCCAAAAGAAACAGACGGAGCAAAGCATCAGACCTGTCTCGTCAGCTACCGGTACGACAGTTTCAAGGCAGACCGTGTACAGACGCTTAGGGAACATTGGTCTATATGCTCGTAGGCCTGTCAGATGTGTTCCACTTACCGCAACTCACTGTCGCCTGCGATTAGCCTGGAGTAGAGAGCATGCATTGTGGACACCGCAACAGTGGCCTTGTGTGATGTTCCGACGAGTCCAGGTTTAGTTTGCAGTTTGATTCTCGCCGGACTTTCATATGGAGAGCGCCAGGTACCCGTTACCACCAAGAGAACACCATTGAACGACACCGTTACGGTGGTGCAGGATGGCTCGTTTGGGGAGGAATTATTCTTGGTTCCAGAACTGACCTGCATGTTCAGAGTGTAACGATGACAGGCCACATCTATCGGGATGTCATTCTGGAACAACATGTACGTTTGTTTCGGGGCGCCATGGGTGCTGAATTTCTGTTTATGGATGACAACGCCCGTCCTCACCGTTCAAACATTGTAGACGAATGCCTTCAATCGGAGGATATCACCCGTATGGATTGGCCAGCATACTCACCGGACTTGAATCCAATAGAGCATGTGTGGGATATGCTTGGCCGACGAATTGCAGCCCGTCAACCTCCTCCCACCTGTCTACCGGAACTTCGGAGGGCATTGCTTGATGAGTGGTGTAATATTCCCCAAGATCAGATTGATAATTTGATACTCAGCATGCCTAGGCGTTGTAAGGCCTGTATTGCATCGTCCGGGAGACATACTCCGTATTAACCATCATACTAACCATGTTATACTGTTTTTTGTAAATGGGTTCTTTTTTGAAATTTGCTCCAGGGAGTAAAAATCGCAATTTTTATTAATTATGTCAAACATATAGCATCTGTTTTGCTCTTTACCTTTTGTTTAATAAATAGACTTTACAAATAAGTCAAATTTGTTTTGCTTCTGTCTGTTTCTTTGCCTGAACTTCATTATCCTTAATTTATGGACATGAGTGTATTAATTAGATGTTATTATTTGGAATCTAAATCAGATTCGTCGAGATCATCTTCAGATTCTTCTGCATCAGAAGATTCTGATAAGCTTGCGTCCTGGTCAATTGGAGCTGGAGCTTTTATTTCCAAAAGCTCACGTATTTATTACTGATTTTTCCACATATGAGTTTTGGACGAGCACGGAAGTTTACTATAAATGGATCTGAAGTTAATAATAATCTATTAATTGAATCTTTATTCGTATCAATCCTTGAGGTTTCCCTAGTGAATTGTTCTCAAAATTTCCTGTTGTGCTTATTTCTGGTCTCTTGTGCTTCTTCCGAAAGTTGGCCTATTGGAAGAATACATGAACATACATTGGAAGAAAACTTTCCTCAGAGCAATTTTCACTTGAAAATTTCTGCTTGTATCTACTTTGTTCCGCCCCATCGCAATTCCACTTCACAATTATGTTCAGAGTTCTCAAGTCTCTTAGAGATTTTAAGACATCTCCTTGCACTTTGCACAATCACATAATAGTGTGATCAATTAGAGATTGCAATTTTATTTCTCGAAGGTTTCTGTTACATTGACGTTACTCGGATAGCACAACTGTTTTGCCGCTTTAATTTTATGATAAGCTGGATACATGTTCTTATGTATTTTGTTTGTTTGCTGCCGTATTACTTTCTATTGATGTGTTGACAAATTTGAGTCGACCATCAAAGCTAGCACTTGGTCTTCAGAAAGACAACTTTGCTTTGGGCTTGAAAAACGCTTCCTGGCTTTTTTTAAATTGTTGTTTCTCTTTTGGGAGAAAAATCGCAGTGTTCTTTTACAATTGCTGCTGAATCTCTTTTGCCTTCTCTGGGAAGCTGTACTTCAGCAGCCATCGATATCTCTTCCTGGCTTGATGTTCCCAGTATGTGTTGAATTCTCCGTCTTTTTGTTTTGGTGATGCAACTTTCGAAGTCTTTTTGTGGTCTACCGGTTCTTCTACTCGATCCAGGATGTGAAATAATTTCTATACTCTCTGTGGCAATATTAGGAAATGATATATATTCAACTAACCACAAAGAATTTATTTTTAGGAAGTCATCCCTTTTTCTCCCTTACTTCAGCCATTTTTTTTCAATTTTCTGGCTTAAACTTCTGATTATAAATTTTAAACTTTTTAAATGTCTTCTGAAAGAGACGGGGCACCAAATTATTGTAATATATAACTTAGCAAAGCACCCGCTCTTGATTCTTTTGCGTTAGCAAACCAAACGTCGAAAAAATTTCTGCGCAAAATTTGAGTAGTCGTCTGCAATGAAGGAAAATTTGAATGACTTCCGCAAATTTCCGCAAGAAAATTTTAATATATCCAATAATTTACAAGTAATACTTTCAGTAAAACACAATGTCACACTGGTATAATGCGATGTAATATACTAAAACTGAAGTTCAAACTGACTTATACGTTTTTCTCACTCGGAAAAAACTATGATCAATTCTTATGGTGCTCATGATTAAATAAAAACGTATATTAAAGTAAAATCTTATGTAAACTAACCTTGATACTTCTACAAATATAATATCAGCACACAGCCACCACTAGCACACAGAAACACTGCGTATTCATCGAACAAACTCCAATGATTGAAACGAACGCTTAGAATACTTGACAGGTAGAACGGAAGTGGTCGGCCGTTCCGACTCTTTTTTCTAATGTTTGGTGCGGTTTCTTGAAATATAAACATTAGTTCCAGAAAATATGGTTTATTCCCTTTGCAAATGAACAAAAATTTCACCTGCGTAGAAAAGTGAGAAAATTGACTTTTGTCCCTCTAGATTACGAAAATGACACACTGTGCGACGTCCAAAAATGGTGCAGAGAAAGCCACGCTTGCGGAGCCCGAAAAGGACCCAAAACAAGAATTAAAGGTCTCTTACAGCGCTATATTGTGGGAGCGTCTTTCGAAAGAATGGCTTTGGATATTTTAGGACCTTTTCCAGTAACTGCAAAGGGCAATCGGTATGTCCTAGTATTGATGGCCTATTTTCCTAAGTGGCCTGAAGAAATCCCCATTACAGATCAGGAAGCATCGACTGTGCTGAAGAACTTTTTCGAACCTGGATTTCTCATTATGTCGTACCTATGATATTACATTCGGATCAAGGTACAAATTTTAACTCCAAGGTCTTTACTGAACTTTGCAAACTTTTAGGAATTCTGAAGACTCGAACGACGGCGTTACATCCTGAATCTGATGGCATGGTCGAGAGGTTTAATTGAACGATTTTAAATCATCTGTCTTTATTTGTTTGGAAGAGTCAAAATGACTGGGATTCACATTTGCAAATCTTTCTCTTTGCCTATAGAAGCGCTGACCATCAAACGACCGGATTCACTCCAGCACAGATGCTGTTCGGTCAAACTTTTAAGATTGCCCTGTGATATCCTCTTTGTGCGACCGAGTGATACGCCTTCCTCGCCGAATGAATACCTGAATAATTTAGAGGCACATTTGGAAAGCGTACATGCGTTTGCCAGAGAGCGAATTAAACTGGCCAGTGAACGAACGAAGACTCGCTGCTATTACGGAGCAACAGACCATCATTTTAATGTCGATGATCAAGTCTGAATGTATAACCCGGAAGCATGTAAATTGAGCTCGAAACTACAGCAGAACTGGGAAGGACCTTATACTATCGTCAAGAAACTCAATGATGTTATCTACGGAGTTCAGAGGTCACCTAACGCCAAGCCAAAAGTCATTAACATTAATCGGCTAGCTCCCTATCGAGCTACTGATCATAGTTCTATGTTATGAGACTGCCGGGGCGTCAGGCTTTGAAGAAGGGAGCAGTGTTGCAAAAATGTAATGTCGCTTTCCTGCCTCACTAGTCTTATATTTGGGAAGAGAGTTTTACATG